>BMAC01000100.1:1137104-1147408 GCA_014905375.1 Phtheirospermum japonicum | reverse complement strand
TTATATTTTAACACTGCTATTTTTATATTCCTTTGATTTTTACTATTATCTCAATTATCATGTACATGATTCTAAAATAGCATCAAATCCTATGTAATATAGCAGGTTTCTAGATTCCCACCAGAAATTGGTTCTCATGTGAACGCACCCCTATATATATATATATATATATATATTAGTTTAACACACGTGTGTTACACGAGATTTATCAAAAAACAAATATAAGAAAGTATTTTTGTTCATTATAGATTTTTTAAATTTAAAAATATAAAATCAAAAGATATCGTATTCTCAACTCGAGTCAATATTTATCAATTATTACATAAATTTATATTTTATATTTAAATTGAATTCGCATACTTATATTATTGTAAATAAATCATAATTTAATTATATTATGTTATTTTTAAATCCTAAGAATACATATATTTAGACTTTTATTCTAAATACAACTTATTTAGATTATTAGTAAATAATTAAGTTTTTTTAATTAACATTACCTTATAAGTAATTTGTCTTTTAATTAAGATAAGTAATTTGTATATTAGAAGAATAAAAAAAATATTGAATAAGATAAAATAAAACCAAATAAAAATATTAAATTGGTCAAATATAAAAAGAGAAATTGATTTAGTTAAAATAAAATATAATAAATTAGGAAGATATTATATATCACACATATAGTAAGATACATGAATGGTGTTATATTTATAATTATCTCAGTACAAATAGTTATACATATGTATACTTAAGTAATATATATGTTTGAAATGTAAAGGTCCTATTTAAGTTATTATAGTTTAACACACGTGTGTAACACGGAATTTATCAAAGATAAATATAAAAGATATTTCTGGTCATTATTGATTTTTTAAATTTAAAAATAAAAAAAATTCAAAAGATATTGCAACTCAGTGTTTTGGCGAGAATAACGTCTTCCATGAGTCTCTCTCCTCATATTTCGCCGTTATTTCTCCTTTTCCCCTCTTCGTTGTCTTCCCAGTTTTTCCCAATCGAAGTTTACGCGTGACGAGATTGTTGTTGCCACCGTCTGGACATTGAGAACTCGTCATTTTTCTAAGGTACATTTGGTGCTTCTGTGAACTATATTTGATTGAGTTATTTTACAGTTATGAATTTAGATTTTGTTTTATATTTTTGTCAATTTTTTTGTGTATTTGATTGAATTTTAGAGCAATTGATCAATTTTAGGGCTTGATTGAGTTTTAAGAAAATTAATTTAGGTCTTGTTCTATATTTTGTCAATTTATTTGTGTTGGTTATGAAGTGGTGTGTATTGGCTCTACAAATCATATGTTTGCACATGTTGAATTAGAATGAGAAAAAGAGACTGACGTAGAAATTTCGTAGTACCAAAGGGATTCAAACTAATAAAGTGATTAAGAGGTGAAAGATGTGAGTTTTTTTCTTTTAGTTTGTTTGCTTTCTCTTTTGAGTTTGTCATTTGTTCCACTGTTACTGTCACCATTATTTCCACTATTAATTTTTTTGCTTTCCATAATTAGTGTCAACTTTATCTAAAAAATTATTACTTTTGTATTTCAAATTATAATCACCACTTTTTCCTCTGAAATAATAACCTTGTAGGTCAAAGTGACACTTTCAGGAGTCCAAGGTGAGTGTAAAAATGTGACTTTTTTTTTTACTTTTTAGAAGTATTTCATTTTGTTTTCAAGCTATCACGTTTGGGGTCCAAAAGTGTCTCTTTTTTGTAGTTTTAACAATAATCATCATTTTCTTTTCTTCCTTTTTCAGCATGTGCTTGAGACATTTCCTCTTTCTAAAAAGGGAAAAGACCATAGTATCTGAACACTGCATGGAAAGATTGGTGAAAATGAAGGGAACAAAATGTCGAAGCAACCTGAGCCTATATCATTAAGAGACCCAGTTTTATCTCAAAGTGAGAAGTTTTTTGCTAATAAAGATATTTTACAGTTCATTGATGAGGCGGTGGACAAATATAACTATACAAAAAAACTATCTAAAGAGATGCCCAACTTCAATCTTCTACCACCGGAGAGTAAAGAAGCTAGTGAAGATTGAAAGATGTTGATGATGTAAGCGAAGGGACTATTGGATGCGAAGGGACTATTGGATGAAGTATAGGAATCACTAAGAGTTACACAACCTAAGAAATCTGTTAAATTATAAGGTGTTAATCATTTATCTGAACTCATTTCGAAATTGGTTGTAAGATGATTCAATTTTCATTTTTGTGAACTATTTTTTATATGAATTCTGACAAATTTATAGCATGCTCTAGTGTGATATGAGTATTGTAATAGTGATCACAACTACTATAGATTGTACTAGTTATAGTAATGCAATAATAGTTTCATATCCCCATTAGACTATATTCATTACTTTTCTAAAAACGATATCACTTTTAGCTTAAAAAGTGTCACTTTTGGCTCAAAAAGTGTAAATTTTAAAATGGAGACAACGTGGATTTATAGTCATTTTTTGTGAACTCTTTAAAAAGAAACATGTCACTTTTGGTTCAAATACTATCACTTTTATCTCACAAAGTGTCACTTTTCGATCAAAAAGCATCACTTTTTTTATGAACATAGTGTCACCTTTTCAATTATTTGTGTCACTTTTGACTCAAAAAGTGTTAGCTTTTAAAATAACAATAAAAATGAAAATGTGCACCAGATAAATATGCATCAAAGATAACAAAATTTATCAAAACAATGAATTTAACATTCTTACATAGAAAATAAATGAGCATCGCGAGTCTCGAAAATACGAAACTATAACAGAACAAAAATATAAAAGTGACATTTTATCTAGAAAGTAATATTCTAACATATGATAATAAATTTTTTTATTTTAGGTTATGGTGTCACTTTTTACCATATTTTTGTCACTTTTGCACTCAAAAGTGCCACATTATAGTTTTTTTCTTACAATTTAGGCTACTATATTGACATTAAAAATATTACACAACAATAAAATTGAATATCTTAAAAGTGCTCATTTGGTATTATATATGTTTGTTAAAACACTAAATTCCAATGAGCACATCCACTCCAAATGTTTATTAAAGCACCACAATTGAAAAAAGTCCACGTTTGCATACATAAATCCAAATCTAACATAAATATATAGCATTAAGTATCTCCAACAGAGAAGTGGACAAACACATAAAAGTGTCTTCGTCTATAGTCAAAAAGAGAGGAACATGAAGAAATAGTGTCCCACTCTAACGGCCTGGCGAGTCATTTATAACAAAATACTCTACCCGCAGTGCGCTCTTTCTTTTGATTCCATTTTTTTCCTCAAAAGAATCGGCTAACATTATTCTTGGTCATCACTTCATGCTCATCTCCGTCAATGACTTGATGATATCCTATATAGCAAGGCAAGTATGCAAAAGACAAAATTCATTAAACTTATAAAATAATAAACAAAGTCGCAGATTGGTCGTTCTACTGTACCCCCAAATGTACCATACCCCTGGTTTTTAAACTGTTAGATCATTTCAGTTTTTATGTAGTGAAATAACCTAATTGCTTAAAATACATGGGGTATGGTACATTGGGGGCACTATAAAGTTTTTCACACACATATATATATACTCTTTTTCCTAAAACCAAAACTTAAGACTTTATATATTTTATTTTAGGCAGAATTTGAATGTGATAGCTTTTTTTCGTGTGACGGAGTTCAAACCCACCCAAAAATAGACCCATTCGCAAGCTATCTGAATTGTGATAACATTTGGTTTTTTTATTTTTTAAATTTAAAAACTCTATAATGAATAAAAATACTTTTATATATATATATATATATATATATATATATGATAAATCATGTGCGGGTGTTTTCCAAGCAAGAATTTAAGAGATACTGATATTATAGATGGAAGATCTAAACTGAAAAAAAAAAAAAACTCTTAAGAAGATTTGAAATCATCATTGCTTTTAATTCGACAAGTGGTATCAGTGCGCCGTGTTAGATCATCAAGAAACAGATAATTCTTTGTAGGGCGCAGCTATACGCACCCCAAAATACTATTAGTTGACCCCGATTGATAAGAACACCCCAAAAAAAAATTTAAAATGTATTTTTTTTACTAAATCAACCCCACAAACACCCCATTTTACCCTCATTTAATATAATAATAATAAAATAAAATTAAACAAAATGGAAAAGAAAAGGAAAGTATGGAGAAAGAGAGAGAATTGGCGGGAGGAAGAAAGAAAAACGCAGAAGAAGAACAGGAAGGAAAATAAGCCTTTTTAATTGTAAGTATGACAAAATTCTGATTAATTTAGCTTTTCTGCTTCTTTCTAAACCCCAGAGAACAAGACTGATAACATCTAAAATATTCTTTGCTTGTTTAAAAAATTCATGATAATTCTTTAAAATTAAGAAGAAAAAAACCCAGATATGAGAGGCTTATTCATTCTCCTGTTCCTTCTAGTATGGCTGTTGTGTGTGGGACTTTCCGACCCAGAACTGGATCCTGATTCCAAAATTCCCAGTTGCCATTGACAATGTGAGTCATGTCAACTGAATTGTGATTTGTGTATTTGTGGTGTTTTAATTGTCAATTGGTGGAATTTTCTTAAGGTTTTGAAGAGGTTGGAAGTCTGTTATTGATTTTATTAACACCCGCATATTATGCGGGATTTGAAGAAAAAGTAATACTCATTAAAAATAGTAAAAGAATACAAATCGTAATATTAATTTTCTATTTGCATAAAAATTATTCTTCACACTAAATGATTTTTACACATAAATCGAAGCATTATTTATTCTAATTAGAGTAAGACTGATTTTCACAATAAATAATTTTTACCTGGAGGTTACGAAATTAGTTGTAACAAATAGCAAAATACCCTATACTTGAAAGGAAACCCGTAGAAAATTGAGTTTGTAAAACATCGTATATCTAACTTGTAGTATATATAATATTATTATTTTATTTATTTCTTATTTTTCTTATTTTTCCTAAGACATTAATTTATTCTTATAGATATATAATGTATTTATCAATGCATTTTATTGAAATTAGATAAGGAGATTTAGAATATATTTAATATTTATTTTCTAATGTGTAATAATTTGTTATTATTAGTTTTTGTTGTTGTTGTATCTCTTTATTTTCCTTTTGTAATAATTTTATATAACTCGTATTTTTCTTAAACAGAATATTTAAAATTCAAAAAATAAAATTATTTCAACTTTTATTATAAATAAAAATTAATTCAACTTATATAGATTTTTTTTAATTAAATATGACTTATTTATTTTTCTTATATCAGTATAATAAAAGTAACATATTGAATTATGAAAAATATGATAAAGAAAATATTGAATTAGTAACATATAGTAAAAGAAAAATATTAAATTAGGAAAAATATAATGATAGAGAAATATTAAAATATGTAAAACATATAAAAAAAATTATTAAATTAGGTAGATATTAGGTTCGGCGACACCAAAGCACTAGAATTTTTTCTGAAGCTAACAAAGCATGAGAAACAGATACATAGGATAGAAGAATTTTGCATTAATATATAGGGTATATATATATAACGGTTAAGGTTGGTCAAGGTTGTACATTCCAAGACGTGATTTCCACAATAACCTTCATGTATTTCCTTATGTGTATATATATATAGGATTAGGTTCAAATGAGAACCATGTTCCTATATGTGAACCTAGAGTCAATTATGGGCCTTAGATCTAATTAAATGGATGGGTCAGATTTTTTGTGTATTTTCTTATTTAATTAAAAGCATTAGAATTTTATAATAAAAGTACTACTGTTGTATATAACTGAAAATATTAATAAAACACTGTGATTGTATAATAAAAGCACTGCTGGTATATAATAAAAGCACTAGTTTGCAGGTTCGCATATAATGACATGGTTTCATTTGAACCCACCACTATATATATATAACGGTTAAGGTTGGTCAAGGTTGTACATTCCAAGACGTGATTTCCACAATAACCTTCATGTATTTCCTTATGAAACATCAACCCGTTTTTCTATTGATAAACACTTCAAGTAAGGTTCGAAGTGTGACCGCTTGTATAGGTACCCATCCATCAAACAAAAGCGAGTTGATGTCCTAGCCTCCTTAGTCAATAATTGCGTGTTATCTTTTGTTACTTTATTTAGAACATTCCAAATTGGCATTTGCTAATCATCCAACTCCCCTATTTTCATTACCTTTTCTCCTTGCTCCAAGCTACTAAATTGCAATTCCATTAAAGTAACTGTCCTTATGTTGTCGTCCCCCAAAATCCCCTACCATCTTGGCGAGCTGATCAGCCCTTATATTCTCATCTCGCGGCAAATATTGCAAATTGATTCCTTGAGCTGCTAAGCCGCTTGTTTTACTTTCCCCAAGTATTCCTCCATACGCTCTTCCCTTTCTTCAAAGGACCCATTATACTTACAAGACACCAGTTGGGAATCTGTATATGATCACAACCGACCTACATTCAGGTCGCCTGCTATCCTCATTCCCTATAGCAATCCTTTGTACTCAGTCTTATTGTTTGAAGCATTAAACCCCAGTTATATTGCGAAATCCAAGTTCTTCCCCTTTGGACTATTTAAAAAAATTCCTATTATAGCCTCATTAACCATAGTCGATTCATCTACGTGTAATAACCATGCTTTCTCCTTGACCTCTTCCTTCGCGAGGTGTATCATTTCCTGCAAAATAAACCCGCTAATACTTCACCAATTGCCCCGACACATTAGGTTTTCCCAACACCTGTTTCAAAACCAAATTAATTCTTACCCTGACTTGATTAACAAGAAAATCAATGTAAATCCTCATTTTTCTAGCTCTGAGTAATTTTGCTCGGCACCCCGCAGCATCCTGCTTATATAATAATTAGGTATTTGATTCCCGCCTCTTCCCGAATCAACACCGAAGCAACTGCGACCTCTCCCACTAATATATACAAAATAAAATCTTCTCCAGGCATAGGTCTGGTCAGCAGTGGGATTTCTTCTATTGTTCAATTTCTCAAAGGCCTCTGCCGCCTCCTCTGTCCATTCAAACTTCAATCCCTTCTTCAAGGTTTTGAAGAAGGAAAAACCCTTTTCGGCGAACCTAGAAATAAATCGAATGACTCCTGCTATGCGACCTGTTAATACTTGCACCTCCCTCACTATTTTGGGGTGCGTCATCTCTATCACAGCCCGCACCTTCTCAGGATTTGCCTTGATACCTCGCTCTGTCATAATATATCCCAAGAACTTGCTTGACCAAACACCAGAAGAGCACTTCTTAGGATTTAATTTCACATCATACTGGCTTACTATCGTAAAAGATTTCTTTATATCATCCACGTATGCTTCCATAATTGACCCCAGTAGATCTACATCCTTCAACCGAAATGACATAGATACAAAACAATACGCACCAGTCGAGGTAATAAAAATACTTAGATTGATCCCCTGGTGTCAATGGAATTTGATGGTATCCTTAGGATTCATCCATCATACCCAATAGCTCGCATCCTGACATGGATTCCACTAACTAGTGGATGCGTGGCAATGGGTAATGATTCTTAGGAAAAACCTTATTTAGTTCTCGAAAGTCGACACACATCCTTCACTTCTGTGCACTTCCTTCTATAACCTTGTCCAGTTCTACTCCAATGTGTCTCCTTTTTATCTTACTAGTATCGCATTCGATTTTACAGTCAAATAGTGTTGCGCGACCTCGGGGGACACTCTTGACAATTCATCATCCCCAAAAGTAAAGATGTCTCATAAATCCCTTAACAACCGAATGAGCTCTTCTCGTATGCGATCTGTCATTTGGCTACCTATCTTTGTTACATATTCCTATTCACCATCTTCAATTCGATCTCTATAAGCTCCTCATGAGGTTTCACACACTTATCTTCTTCCTTCAGCTTTTTGGTACCCAATATTCCCTCTTGAGATTCTCCATTTCGTTCCCTTTTTCCTGCACTCATCCCCTTCTTTACCGCTGTCTAGTAGCAAGCCCGTGCGGCCTGCTGATCCACCAACACTTCACCAACCTTGCTCCCTATTGGGTATTTTATGTTCATGTGTTAAGTGGATGCGACCACCTAATATGATATTATAGGCCTAGGTAGCCTTGACCACCAAAAACCTCAACTTTCTCTCAACCCTCAGCTCTTCTATCCAAAGCTACTGGTAAAATTACCTCTCTCTCTCTATAATAACATGTGTTCCGTTGAAGACATAAATTGGCTTCTATTGATTTCGCCTTCATTTTGAGGTTCATCCGTTTCAGGAAATCGTGATATAGAATATTGATCGAGCTTCCATTACCCATGAGGGTGTCACGTGATATAAATTTATTGGTTTTTGTCCACCTAAAGAGGGTGTCACGTTTCCCTAAGCTTTGTCTAGCTCTGGCTTTATGAAACCCAAAATCCTTGGTGTTACATTTTCCATTCATGTTCGTACTTGAATTATTCTCATGTCTTTCGCTCAAAGACTCGATATCCCTCGTATTCTCACAAATGGCGCCACTTGAGGCGACCAAAAAGTTTGGCTCACCAAGAATGAGGTCGGCACTCATCGAACTACCTTCTTGAACACGAGCGACCTGCAAAATAAATTTCAAGCCTGACAGCCCCGGCGTGGGCCTCTGATACTTAAGCTAATATCCGTATGTGATAAAATGAGAGGTTTTTTTTAATGAAAGTATGAATAAATAAACTTAGTTAGAATTGAGGCACGGGTTCTCTTTATATAGATAAGAGACGTTTTCCTCAATCTAAGGTTAGTCTCCTATTTACTCTTTACTTTCATATTAAAACCACCGGCTTAAAATTAGAACTCTCACCCTTTTGTTAAGTTACCATAATAATTAGGACTCTCGCTCTTTCTGTTAAGTTATCATAATAATTATGAACCATGAACCTTTCCCATATTGTCAGCCCGTCATTTAACCATTATCCTAACCATATTAGCCCGATGGGGCCCATTTAATCATGTTTCCCTCATTAGACTTATAAAAGCATATCTCACCTATAACCAACCTGATTTAAGGACAACCAATATACTTTGAACTTATGAGAGTTCAACAACACTTTTAAGAAGGTCGCTTCCCCTATTTTACCAACCTGGCTCCCTTCCAAGTGACGCACACTCCAACCTGAATATTTGATATTGTATCATCCACACCTTCTTTGCATGCATTAGGATCTTCGTTATCACTAGGACCTTGATGTAGCTGAACCAAAGATGATGAGAATGAAATGGAGAAGGTGGAAATGGCAAAAGAAAAGCATGTTGACCCTTCTCCGACTTCGTCTCTGACTTTTTTTGCGATCCCATTTCCCGACCTTTGATTAAAAATAATTGTAGATCATTTTGATATTTTTACGGGCCACAAATGATATATATATATATATAATATATATATATATATATATATATATATATATATATAATATATATATATAAAAGGTGATTTTTTAGTTTTAAAAAAAAAAAAGCATTTTTCTAGTTTTCTCCAAGAAATCACTACAAAAAAACAGCAAATTTCCGAGGGAACATAATTCCCTTGAAAATTTTCGAGGGAAAACCGAGGGAAATAAAAATCCCTCGGTTTTTTCCGAGGAAATTACATTCCCTCGAAAAATCCCTCGGAAATCAGGGCGCCAAATGTTCCCGCCATATTTACCGAACGAAAAACCGAGGGATGACCGACGGGTGGTTTTCGAGCGAAGTAGTCCCTCGGAAAACCGAGGGATATTTGATTCCCTCGGTTTTATTTATTATTTTTTTAAAAAAATTAATTCACTTTCCGAGGGAATACAATTTCCCTCGGAATAATTCCGAGGGAATCGTATCCCTCGGAAAGTTAATTAATTTTTTTTAAAAAATTAAAAATAATTAAAATCGTAAAAAAATAAAAAAATAAAAAAAAATAGGATTTATTTCCGGGACGCTTAGGCGCACCCCTCCCCGTCCCGTCGTGATTTTTTGGGTTTTGTTTCTATTTTTTGGATTTTTTTCTATTTTGTTATTTAACAAATAGGCATGGTAATTTTATATGCTTTTCCTCACCGTCCGTACAAGTTTGGACGCCGGCGCTCCTCCGCACGCTGTCGCCTTTCCTCGGCTGCCTGCTGCTGCAACGCCTCAAGCTGCGCCCTCTGAGCCTCGACCTGCGCCTCGAGCTCTCTGATCTGTCTTCTATCAGCCTGGGATGAGGAGGAGGTGGAAGAGTCGCCCTTCAGTAAACCCTTCGCAGCAGCCACTATCTTCCCATACGCGCCGGTGCCGTAAAAGG
>BMAC01000100.1:1053973-1115741 GCA_014905375.1 Phtheirospermum japonicum | reverse complement strand
TATTAATTATTAAACATGTTTTTTTTTCATATGGTTATATAAAAAAATATAACATAAGTAAGTTAAAGATTTTTTTTATTTAATAATAAAGTCTCTCACTTTAAATAATCTATTTAAATTATTAATTACATATTTAATTCATGTCAAAGTTTACCATACATATCATATGTTATTTTAAGAAAATATATAATTAGATATGGATATAAATRTTAGATTTTATTACTATATTTAGTTTATATATTATAATAAGGTTAAAACCGTAATTCAATATTACTTACCTAATAAAATGATTGTTGCTCCGAAGCGAATTGCTCCATATAGCATCACTCATTCTCATATAGATTGATGTAGCCATGTCACTGGGTGTCACTACAAGACAAATATAAATACGATAAAGAACAACTCAATAAAATACGATACAACGAGATACGAAAATACAAATTATAAATTTAATTATATTTACACTTATTATTTTTATAATTAGATAAGAAAGACAAGATAAATATGCTGTAGTGCAACATGATCCCGGATTATCATCTTAAGTCTCCACTTCTACTTGTAAAATATGAATTTAAAAAATTATATAAAAATAAGAACGGTTCATTATTGAGTTTCAAATACAGAATCAGAATTCGATATCTATTTTTCCAACATTGTTACTCCATCGTTCTGGTATTTGAACTTTTTGCAGATTTAATTCCTTACAAAATTAAAATCGAGTCCAAGTTCTTATTGTGAGGCGGGGAAACAATCCAAGTAATATGGTATGTTAATGATAGTAATAATTCCTTATTTTTATTAAAAAAAACTGTATATATGTATCAATACAGAAGCATGTTAAAAATCTAATAGCATTTCCAATACAATAATGTTAATTGACTTACGTGGCAAACGATATTAATATTTTATAAAAAAAAAAAGTTCTCCAATGCAATCAATGTTAATTTTATATATGTGATAGTTTATTTTATTTATTTTTAAAAAAATAAAGAGAGAGGAATAACATGATTGAATGATATATTTAAAATTAATTGTAGAGCAATATCTAGAATTTAACATTGCTTTTGACGATATCAAGTATTTAATGTTAATGTGCCACATAATTATTTTTATGTCATGTGTCAATTTCTTCGCTTTCAACATTATTGTATTGGAAATGCTCTAAAACTAAGGATACAGTTAATTCAATTAGCCTAATAATAAGGAACCGAATCTAATCATTCCTAAATTACAAAATATAAAAATATATTTATATATATTTAACACACCCCGCAGTCAAAGCGGGAGGCTGATGGACATTGAGACACGAAAATCTTCGAACAGAACACGCGAAAGACCCTTGGTGAAAATATCCGCGGGAAGGGACATGAAGCACACGAACCTAACCACGAACAACTTTCTCTCGTACAAATTGTATATCTATCTCAATTTAAATTATAAAATTAAACAAAAAGATGAAAAATATATTATAAAATTTGAGATTAATTTAAATTGCTAAAAATTACTATTAAAATATAAACTTAAAACAAAATCTAGGAAAATATTTTAAAATCCAAAATTATTTTAAATATTAAAAAAAATTATTTAACAAGAAATTAAAAAATCTGAGAAAATATATTATAAAATTTGAAATTATTTGATGTATATGAAAAAAAACCAGTACTAAATATGAAAAAATATTTATTAAGAATCTGATTTTTTTTAATATGTAAAGATATTATATTAAAATACATAATTAAAAAATATATAGAAAATATTTTAATTATAGAAGAAATTACTTTTCATATCAAAAAATAAATATTTTAAGATTAATCTAGAAAATTATTTTATAATACCTGAAATTATCATTAATATTAAAAAAGAATTAAAATATAAAAACATTTCAGATTATTTATAGATATTCTCCCTTTTTTTGATTTTATAAATATTTTTAAAAATTATTTTTATAAGTTTTGTTATAATTTATATTTTAATAATAATTTTTTGGCATATTTAAGAAATCTTAGATTTTATAATATTTCTCATCTTTTTTAAATCTTATATTTTAAATAGTTAGATTCTTAAAATAAGTTTTTAGTTTTAAATAATTTTTTAAGTTTTTTTGCCGCATCACATTAGCATTGAATTTGTCAAATTTGATCAAAGTCAAGATTTATTGCCGAAAATTTAAAGAATCCAACGAATTTTTTTTTTTTGGCGAGACTGAGATTAAATTGCTATATTATTATAAATTATTGGATAAATTTATCACTATATATATTTAATGGTATTAAGTTGTCAACACCTTATATAACTGGGATATTACTTTAAATATATTAAAAGTTAAATATACTTTCAATTTGACGATGAACTATATTCTGGCACGGAAGGTTACATTCATCTAGTTTTTTCCCTTGAATCAACATTTCATCTAGTTATCTATAAATCAAATACAATCAGAAACAGAGTTACAAGCTACAACCCTAATCGTATTGATTGTATAGATAATCAGATAATTTATCATAATTGCAGCAATAGAAAACTAATTACCATTATATGTGAGGTGCTTAGTTGGTTATTTATGCACGGGAGAGGGGGATGGGTTAGAAACATAACTGCATAACTAACCCTAAACTAACTAACAGAATCATTAACTACCTCTAACAGTAATTAGTTAATCAAGTGAGGCAGGTGTGCGCAGATTATTAGTTTAGGGTGGCTGACTTCTTGATCCAACTTTGACCATACTGTAACTTCTTGTTAGTGTTATTATTACACCAACTAATAGATAAAATTAATTGAGGTGTAATACACTTTTGACACAATTTCAAAAAAGAGAACCAAATAATAATAATAAACGACAAAAAATAGGAAAACAGAATGGGTGCAGAATGAACAGTACCGTGCGGCATAACTGTTCATTGCGCTGGAGTCCAGCTGGCATCTGGAAGGGTGGATGGATCCTTTTTCACATTGATTTTGTTGGATAAAAATTAGGGAAATATATTAATTTTACCACCTAAACTATTTTCTCTATCAAAATACCTTATATAATATATACTTTTCTCTGGTTGTCTCTTGCTATTTGATTCGTCCAAAAAAAGTCACCGAGTTTGAATAGGACGTTAAAATTTTTGCAATCTTTATATCGAGAACTTCAGGAATCGATTTACAAAATTGTTCGGATATTTAAGTTATATTTGTTGTCAAAAAGTTTGTGATATAAAGATTCAAAATTCTTAACACCGTGTTCAAATTCTGCTTTCTTAGGAAGCAATCAGACAAACAATATATACCCCTCTGTCCTTGCAATACAAAATTTTACTATTCAAATGACAAAATACTAATTCTAACACTGATTTTTAAAAATACTAGTTGAGATTAATAATGTATAATTTGAAATACTAACTAAATTAATAATTTAACAATATAAACAACTCATTTTTTAATTTGTATGAAATCAACCGTAGAACTATTATTTTAGAATGGAAGGAATACTTTATAAGATGTTTTGATTTAAAAATAAAATAAAACCCATGAGATAAAATAAAAAATTAGAATACTTTAGTTAGCAATTTTTTTTTTCATAATAACTAATCAATATTGATTCGCCAAATTATCCGTTATCTAGTTTATTCGACATGTCAAGAACTAGAGTTCGAGTCGTTTTGGGTCGGGTCATGGAATAATATTTCATTTTCTTAATTGTATGTCTTAGTTATTTGACTTGAAGATTTGATTGGGTTTAAGCAATGATAGGCGATGGTTGCTCGTAATCCCGAGTACTTGGTAAGTGCATATTTTTTGACGAGTTTTATATTAGAGTATGTAGAATGAACGCTTATTTGGTGTGTTCATTTGTCTTTATCCGCTTGAATTGGCTCCACACGAGCCAAAAAGGCGCCCTCACTTGTGGCCTCCGTGGGCATCATTTTGTTTGTTGAACAGTTGAGATTTAATTAAGACATCCAACGGTCCTAATTACCCACCTGAAATTCTTTTTTAATTTACTTTTTTTATAATTCTAAAAAAAATAAAAAATACTTTTTTAAAATGGAAAGAATATAAATTAAAAATTAAAAATTTATATATAAGTTTGTAACTCAAAAATTAAATACAATAATTAATTAAATTTGAAAAATAAATTCAAAAAAATATCCTAAAATAAAAAATTACAAAAATATAAATAAAAAAGCGCATAAAATATATAAAAAATAAAATCTATCATTCATAATTTTGTAAATGAAAAACTAAATACAGTAATTAATACATTTCAAAAAATAATAAAAAGAATTCGAAAAAAATTAAATATCCGAATCGTTTTTGGAAAAAATGTGAATAGATATAGAATCTTTTTAATTTATAATTTTGTATTGAATTTGAAAATATAATAGAAAGTCAAAAAGATATTGAGTAAATCAATTTTTTTGATAATTTTAATACAAAAATTATTTTTTAATGTTCTTAATAATTTAATTAATTGTAAGAGGTTTTTGATTTATTAGCACTGCATCTTTGATGCAGTCATCGATTCTCTCGAGAATTCACAATTGCCGCGAGCAAACCCTCACAAGGGTTTATGTACAAAGGACGGGTAAACCGTTCTGGGTTGTATCGAAAGACATGGAAAGAGACGTTTTTATGTCAGCAACTTATGCATTCTGCTATCATTTCCAATCAGATGATTCGTTAATTCATCAAAATTTAAACGATTAAGCTCAAACTATCACGCTTCAAATTAACGAGTTTTTATCTCACGAATATCCAACTCGCCTTCAAATTATAGAACCCCCCCCCCCCCCGAAAAATTGTTTCACTTGCTTATCATAAGAAATTCGAACAACCGCTTCATGGCAACTAAACACGAGGGTTGCGCTCGTTGCGGCCTGTTCGAACCGGGATTTGAAACCAAACCTCTCCCCAGAGGATAAATGGGGCGATTCGGGTGAGATCCGGGCAACGAGATGCTTCGACCCGCATTGAATATCGGGTCACTCGTTGAAGATAAAAGCACATCGAACCTGTATTTTCACATCGAGAATTATTTGCAGATGAAGAGACTGCCCCTCACGTCAATCCCACGAGCCTCTTATCCATTCTCATTGAATCACAGCGGGTTCTCAATATTTTATTTATTTAAAATAAAAAAAATCGAACAAGATATTAATTTGTGCAATATCACCTAAACATTAGCACTACCGACACACGCAACTTCCACTCAATCAACTGGTAATACCACCTGATCTCAATCACCTATTTTACTATTTTACTTGCTCTTAATACTTCAAATTTCAATAAGATCTCTTTATTTGGAGTTAGAAGCTTGCAAAAATTGCCCATTAGTTTTCTAGTTGGTTTAGATTTCAAAAACTTGTTAGCAATTCAATTCCGCCTTCACAAGCGGTGAATGAGTCGTCTTGCGTTGCCCTGTAATTCGAACATTTTTTGTCGTATCATTTCGCATTTTAAACTCAATTTTCATCTTCACACATTCCATGATCGCTTAATGGGTATCTAAAATACTTAAGAATTCAAATCAAATTCCTATTCAGACTAGTGTTTTGAAAATCGGACCGGACCGGCCGGTCCGACCGGGTTAACTGAGAACCGGTCCCGAGCCCGGTACGTTTATTTACTTAATGGTGGCTAATGACCCGGGCCACCCGACAAGAACTGGTAAAAATTGATTCTAATATTTTTTTTAGTTAAAAAAAATAAAACTAGGTAGTTCTAATTATTCCAAATATCAACTTAGTATCAAGATTGATTAAACTGATCCTAAAATTTTAAATAATTTTGAGTTTTAAATGATCAAGATTCATTATTTGCAAGCTTTTTATTTCAAGATTGTTTTACATGATCCTAAATTTTTGTTATCGTAATAAATTCATACAAAATGAGATTGATTTTGAATGGATGTGTTGGATGACAGAATTGTACGTGGTATATATGATATTAATATTGTTGTTATTTATATTGCATAATTATAATTATTTAATATATATATATATATATATATATATATATATATATAAGAGTCCGTTTTGATGCCCGGTTTTTTAAAAATGGTTCAACCGATCGGACCAGTGACCCAGTTATTGATCCAATTCGATATCCGATGCGGTTTTCAAAACATTGATTCAGACGAAGCAAAGCTTAATAGCCTTCAACAAATGAAAAAAGTAATGCCTTCAAATGTGATAAATGCACGAAAACTATAGACGGTTACATCCCCAAATATGCCCACGATAATTTCTAAAATTACATTCCAACGGGATCTTTACTATATTCATTGGCCAAGTAGTTTTGATATGTGATAATTTTATTATTAGAACTAGACTTGGTCAAATAAAATTGGAATCGGGTTAAAAATCGTAGTTATTGGTTCAAAATCGGAATCGAAACTGTAATCGGCGACTGTGAAACCATAACCGGAATTGGTTCGTAGCTGGCGGTTAGAATTGCCGATTAAATCGACGGTTAGAACCACCAATTAAACCGACCGAGCCCTTTTTTTTGTGTATATATATATTGCAATTTATTACATGGACCTGGGTGCACGTAGTGCACCCTACAAAAATTTATTATCATCCAATTATATGTGATGATATATGATAATTATATATGATGATATATGTCAGTTATATATGATAATATATGACACAAATTTAGAGTTTGCAGTCATTTATGATTTAATTTTCCATTTAGGGTTTAGTTTCCATTTTAGTGTTTAATTTTTCATTTTAAAGTTTAAATTTTCTGGAAAGTTTAAATTTTTATATCATCATACATTTTGGGGGGTCGTATCATCTACACCGACCAATTATCAACAAACGAAATTCGGGTGGTCTCCCTTACACGACCAATTACTCAAAATAAATTGATGCAGTAGGAAGAAGAATATTTTTTTCTTGTTTGTGCTTCTCGTAATTTTTCATTTCTTGGTTTAATTTTTCAATTTAGGATTCTAACAAAAATCTATCATTCTACCAGTTACATGAGATGATGTGTTAGTTATATATGATGATATATGTTAGTTATATGTAATTATATATAATATAAAATTGAGGTTTATGATTTAATATTCCATATTAGAGTTTAGTTTTTCGTTTTAGGTTTATTTTTTATTTTAGGATTTTAGATTTTAGATTTAGGATTTCAATTGTTTGTGATGATATATATTAGATATGCGATAATATGTACCACCTATATGTGATGATATATTTCAGCTATATATATATATGATGATAATTAAATTATTGGGGACACCCTGCAAAGTACATCTGGGTCCACGTTATATTGAGTGTGTGTATATATATAATATTAAAAAAATTATCTAATATTTAAATAATGTAACTAAGGAATAAATAAATAGGAGGTTCAGTTAAACATATGTTTCGCAAACTTAACAGGTAGAAACTAACGGTAATATTGTCATCAATTTAAGCTAAAATGAGTTGTTTCGTCAATTTCTATTTTCCAGTGCAGAAATGAATTTCGAGAATTTATTAGGCTATGTTAAAATCGAGAGTAAGTTTGAATAAATAGGTTTGAAATATGTTATTGGTTATATAATAATTTGGAAGTCTTTAAGTGGTGATGGAGTCTATTTTTAATATTTTGATATGAATATATAATATAATATTAATAAAATTATAAATAGTGAGTCTTATTATATAAATATAATTAATATTATAATATTTCAAGTAGATTTTGGTTATAGTAGCGAGCCTTATATCATAAAAGATAAAATGTGATTGATAATTTGAATTATTTTGATTTGAAAAATAAAATTTGAAAGTCATCATTTTTAAAAGGAGATTAGATTATACACATTTATTTATTTGGAAAATAGAGAAATGTTAAAATTCCTGCCTAGTTGTATCTAATGGACAATTGTTTGATATCGTAGTAGTATTTTATTAGGCAAAAACAGCCTTCATTTTTTATTTATCGGTGAATATTCCCTAATTATTATTATTATTATTATTTATTTACGGAAATTGGGTAGGTGCTATTATACTCAAGTTAAATGCCGAAGCCCCAAGAAATCAAACGGTCGACTGTTGTTTCCGTCGTAACAACTCGCAAGCAGAGACGATTATGATCTTCGGAGTGGGCCCACCCAACAATAAACATAATCCTCTCCGTCCAAAAGCGCGGGAATACGGCCAATCGACGACCCAGATGTGAGTAAAACTGTACCATCCCCCATTCCCCGCAAAACACACTTTATAATCAGAAAAAGCTCGCAAACAATTAACTCGTCACCCACACAAGCTAGAAACTACCCGGAATTGTACTGCGAAAAGAAGATAATCTGATTCCGTTTAGAGAGAGAAAAAACAAGAGAGCGTTCATTTCCAAGATGGCACCGAAAAGGAAACTCACCACCGCCACCACTCGTAGCGCTGCCCGCAATGATGCCAGGGCCACCCGAAGCGCCATCCGCCGCGGCGAAGCTATCCTCAACACCCCTTTTGAAGACCCTGAGCCACGCAAGAGAAGGAAGGTCGAAGCGGCCGCTCCCTCTTCCGCCCCCGCCGCTTCCGCTCCTGCCGCCGCCGCTTCCTCTTCTGCCGCCGCCGTTTCCACTTCCGCCGCCGGCGCCTCCTCTTCCGCCGCCGTCAAGACTGTCATCATCGAGCACTGCTTGCAGAATGACTCGTTCAAGAAGAAGGCTGATCAAGTCAGGAAGGGTCTGGAGAAAGCGGTTTCTGGAGTCAACGTTATGGTCAACCCTGAGGCGCCCAGGAAGGGTTGCTTTGAGATTCGCGAAGATGGTGGGGACGCTTTTGTGAGCCTGTTGGATATCGAGAGTCCCTTTGACGCAGTGAAGGCAGTGGATGTGAAGAAGGTCGTCGCGGACATTGTTGGAAAGATCAAATGAAATGCTGACGGAGTGATGGGGGGTTTGGGGGAATTTTTTAGGGTTTGTTCTTGATGGTTCATTGGAGTTCTTAGCACATTGCTTAGTGTTAACATTTTGGCAGTCTTTTTCGTTTTCTAGATGATTCGATTTAGGGGTTTCAGTAGTCGTTTTAGTTTTGGTCCTATTTTCTTCATAAAAACCAAAAAAGAAAAAATAAAAAAAAAAAAAAAAAAAATGGTTCTGGGTTTCGTATCTAGTTAGTGGCTATTAGCTTTCTTGGTTGTGGGGAGGTAAGGTTCAATGGCATTTTTGGCGTTGGTAGTTTCTGTTGTAGTGGTCTGGTTTGTGGGATATGAAGGTCTAGGGTTTATCTTTGGGAATCTTTAGTTTTCTTCATCTTCGGGAAGCAGATACAGGAAAATCAGATTTGAAGTATTACTTGTTGAACTCTAAAGCTTCGGGATTCGATGTTGTGGTTTTTGTGAAGTTTTCAGGTACATTTGGCTCTTATAAGTGAAGTTTAGCTAGCAAATGACCTGTGAATTGTAATGAGCTTTTCGTATGGAACATGTCGATTTCTTTCCTTGTTAAATACTCTCTGATTCTGTTGTTTAATCCGTCAATTGATTGCCCGGTCATTTTCCGATTTTATGATTCTGGGCTTTTGGGTATAAATTGTCTTTAGCTGATGTTGGTGAATGTTAAATCCTCGCTTGTTATGTTTTAATATCTGCAGTTTTGAATATATCATACTAAATGTCTTTACTTATAATGAGACTTTTTGGATGATTTGATTATAAAGCATATTTGCATCTTGGCTTGTTATATTAGATATTGAATGTGAAAGCTCTATTAGGCACCGTTGACTGCCAAGAATCTTTACTGTTTCTCCTTCGATTTACTGACTAGATTTACTAGTCGTTTGGGCATTGTAAACATGATATTGCGATCTTGTTTAAGAATGCCCCCTCTTTTTTCATCACTTGTCGTTAATTACTCGTTAGAAATTACGCATGGTGTTTGCGTTGTTATTACATACAGAAATGCGTCTGTGTGCTAGATGAATGTACAGGGAATCATATATATACATCATGATCATTTTAGTTTCCTCAATCCATCTCTTACTGTTGAAGTTTCTTCATATTATCTTTTACTCTGAGCTATCAGTTTTTTATGTTTATAAAAATGCTGCCAAATAGGCAAGAAGGTATGCGTGCTGTAACAACGTCTGTTATATATCTTTCTTGTTCGTTTTTCTGTTTTACTATTAACTAGGAAAATGCGGTGCAGATTATGTTTATGGTCAGTTATATAGTTCTCTGTATAATTTTAGGGTGACTTACATAAACTACTCCCAAGGTTTAGCCTAATTATAAAAAATATACCCTTACATTTAACACAGAATCAACCTCAGGGGTATTTTTGTAATTTTAAACTTCTATATATATTTTTTTAATTTTTTTTTGTGATTACCTCAAACCTCAGAGTAGTTTTTTGTAATTCACCCTAAACTTATCTACATGCAGTGCAGGGCAGATATTTATTTGGATAATATGTTAATATGTGTGTAATTTTTCCTTCAAATGTTAAAACTATAAATAAATGTGCAAGTGCCATTGTAAATCAAGCAACATATTCATATGCTATATTTTAATCTGATGATTGGTTTAATCCGACAATTGATTGCTCGGTCATCTTCCAACTTAATGATTCTGGGTTTTTGAGTATAAATTGTCTTTGGCTGATGTTGCTTGGTGTTAAATCCTCGCTTATTATATTTTATTATGTGCAGTTTAAAATAGATACATAACTAGATGTTTGAAATCTCCACAGCTGTTTAAAATAGATACATAGCTGTTTGAAATCTTCGCTTATTGTGTGCAGTTTAAAATAGATACAGAGCTGTTTGAAATCTCCACATATAATGAAGAAGGGTAATTAGACTTTTTGGATGATTTGTTTATAAAAACACGTGCATTTTGGCTTATTATAAAACGTTGGTCACCTATGGTCTTTATGAAGTTAGATGTGCAGTTCTTTATATTTCTAACTTAGTATCATTTTGATTTCAGCATCGAAACGATGATAGAGTTTTCACCAAATTTATAGCTCAAACAGGCAATGTTGTGAGAATTGAATGCCAAAACTCAATTAGGCAACTTTGACTTCTGAGATTCTTAGTTAGTGTTTCTTGCGTTCTTATTACATACAGAAATGCATCTTACTATAGTAGTTTCTTCATGCCATCTTAGTATGTTTTATATGTTTATGAAAATGCAGCCAAAGTATGAGTGCTGTAACTACGTCTATATATTTCTCTTTGTTGTTTTTCTGTTTTCCTTGTAAGTAGGCAAATGCGCTGCATATGTTTATGGTCAGTTATATAGGTCGCTTTATAATTTAGGGTGAATTACAAAAACTTCCCCGAGTTTAGCGTAATTATAAAAAGAGAACCTGATATTTTTGAAAATTACAAAAAACAAACAAACTTGAGATTCATATTGTATTAAACTTTACCCCTTTATAATTAAAAACATTTCAAACAAATCCGTTGCATTCCTAAAAATATGAAAGTTAACATAGAAGGGTTAATTTGGTGATTTAAAACTTTTATGGGTTCTTTGTAATTACCTCAAACCTTAGGTGTAATACATCCTAGGGCAAGGCAACACTTGGGGGTGTTAATTCGGTTATTAACCGGCGGTTAAATTAACCGGCCGGCGCTTAACCGTAACCTAACCGGCCGTGAACCGGTTAAGGTTACGGTTAGGTGCGGTTAACCGAACTGGTGGTTAACCGCCGTTTTTTTTTTTATATTTAAATAAAATTTAAAAAATTAACCATTCTAACCACCGGTTAACCGATTTAACCGTCGGTTAAACCGTCAATTTTTTTTTTTTTTTTTAACTTCGGTTAACCGGCGGTTATAACCGCCGGTTACGGTTAGAGGTTAACCTTAACCTAACCGTCGGTGGTCGGTTGACGGTTACGGTTTTAACCGAAACCGGCGGTCAACGGTTTAACCGTAACCGGTCAACCGGTTATTAACCGCCGGTTAGACGGTTAACCTTAACCTAATTAACACCTCTACCAACACTCTTGTTAGTACGGATAAACGGATTATTCGTTAGGCCAAAATTTCATATGAATATATTATAATGCAAAAATCAGTACATTATAATAAAAACTAATACTTTACAGTAAAAAACCAATAAATCACAGTAAAAAAAAACTAATACATTATAATATCGGGTCAGATGGCCTAAGGGGACATGACTACATTATAATATCGGGTCAGATGGCCTAAGGGGACATGACCCGTTAATTTGGCCTAACACAAGTGTTTGCCTACGTCCTATAATCAATCTACAAATATATGTATTGTTTTCCTTCAAAAGTTAAAAACTATATAAAAATACGCACGTGTCATTGTAAATTAAGCAACGTATTTTTATGTGATATTTTAAATCCACGCATTTGAGTCATACAACTTGATATTTATATCAATCCAGATTGGTACTTTGATCTTTTACTCATGCTCATTGAATACAATTACTTCAGTGTTATACATTTGATACGCCCAGGGATTAGCCCATTAATAAATATTAGTATGGGATTAGCCCATTAGCATAGGGCTGCAGAGCGACGAATCCACGGTAAGGCGTGGGATGTTCGTGAAAGATCGAGAAAGACGAGCTGTGAAATTTTCTGTTTTAATTTACATGTTTGTGAAAATACTTTGCCTTTTGCAACCCCAAAACATTTGTTTGAGGATCTTCAATTTTAAGAATTCTATATATGGTTAGATATGCACATAAAACTTTCCCCGTGTAAATTATCCGTGGTTACGCTAACTTCATACATCAAATTTTATGTAATTCCTCACCATCTCATTCTTGAAATATTTGTTCCTTTGAAAAACAAGTGAAAGTCTCGGGACAAGAAGAATGATTTCTATGATGGTATTTAGCTCTGTATATATTGTTGGAATTCGAGTAGACGAACACAATGCTTGTGCAGATTCCAACAGATTTACCACGAACAAATAGATCCATATGTGAGTTCAGTACTAAGGTATTTATGCTATTAATTTTCCGACGGTACTACTTTTATGTATTTATCATTTCTTAAAAACCTCATTTGAGTATAGTATATACTAGGAAACAATGGCCGTGCAACGCACGAACTTGGCCAAACGAAAAATTGAGGTTTATTAAATAAAAATTAGAATGTTAAAAATTATTTGAATTTGTTTATATGAATATTGATGTGTGTATTGATGCGCAGAAAATACGATAGAATCGCTTATTCTGGACAACTAACGGTTATAGCAGTAGCTCGCTACCGCAAGGCCTTACCGCTAGCTCCACTCGAGGCGTTAACAATGATAATCAACCACTGAACCTACCGTTAGCCGCAACAATCAGGGATAACGATGAGCTGCAATCCAGCCACTTACGACGTTGAGCCGCAATCCGGCCGTTTCAAACCCCAAAAGATGTGCCAACGGGCACTTGCGCGTGGCAATTGCACGCAATCATAGTTATTTTTGTTATTTGTTTTATTTTTATAGGACAAATCCAATCACGAGGCTCTAGACAATGGAAAATTGCGCAATTTCAATGAAAGAAATTCGACCATTCATTTTCAGGGACGTTTTTCTTACCCCTTTCCTAATTCGAATTGTTTTTCTTTATATTTATGGCAATTAGGGGATTGCCGAGTTTTTAAGAGGGGGGGATGGTTGAGTATGTCGAAAAATTTGTGTGCAATTTTTAAATTTTTACGAGATTATTTGCTATTTCTGCGCTAATTTGTGTTTGTATGGCATGCCTGTCAAAGTTAGCTATATATGATTTGATGTTTTAGTCTTTGAGCGTGCATAAGTGCATAATTATTTTCAAATTATTATTTATATATTATAAAATGGTACTTGGACGCAATTGATTTCACAAAACTTTAAAAGTAGCGTCAATTCAAAACTTTTTCATGCAAAAAGCCAGTGAGTAGCCTGAGTGTTTATCATCTTTGCATGTACTTGAATGAGCTTTGATTTGAGATCTATTTGAAACCGCTGTGTGTAGTTGACTTGGAAAATGAGGTTAAGGCACATAAAAATCCTATTCCGGCCATATCCATATATTTTAGCCACTATAAATTTCGAATGAGCCAATCATAGCCAAATAATCCATTTCCATTAGCCATGAGTGATATTTGAGTCGACTCCTACAACCCATTAAAAGCGTGGGATAGGAGTTAGTATTTTTATTGGTTATTAGTGTTTTGGAGTCTTTATAAGGGATTTATGAATTTTTGTAATAAAGGATCACCATCTTTCAAAAAAAAAAATATATAAGAAGGATGGTGAATTGTGTTAGTCATTGCCTACGCGCTAATAAAGGTTTGTGTTATTATTTATTTTATTTTATGAGCCTATTGTTTAGAAGGCATGAATTTTGTAAGAAGCGTGTTATGAGCTTCAAATGTGTTAAGTGGCTTGAGCTTCAAGTCGGTTTAGAGCTTCGAGTYGGGAAATAGCCTATGTTTAAAGGCTACGTTATGAGTGTTTAGTGAGGTTTTAATTTTTGAATGAGGTGAAGCGTATTGCTTCTTGATTAGAATAGGTTTGGTGAGTTATTGATCACGTTAGATCGTGAGTTAGCCACACGACTTATATTTCATACCCGTCCAAAGAGCCTTACATTACAACCCGAAAAAACCTTTTCCGATTCTTTGTTCGACAACACACTTAATTTGCGATTGAAAATAGATTGATTTTCGGTGCTTGTTTATTGTGCTTGTATTTGTATGATTTGAGTGTATACACGTCTTATGCAGTAATGCTCGAGTGCTTTTGAGCGTACACCCCTTATATTTCCCTTTTGTGAGGATGCATGAATTCAATTTTGAAGCAACAATGTAATACGGGTGGAGTGCTTGAAGTTGCATTGCATGTACCTATATTTTCAAAATTATTTAAGTAGCATCGCACGACTCATTGCTTGGACTGATTTTCATTTCTTGCTGTACTTTGAATCTATCGTTCGTTCGAGGACGAACAAACCAATTAAGCGTGGGGTAGTTGATTAACACATATTTGTCCTTATTTTTGTTAGTATTTTAGTACATTTTTCTATTTATTTTTGGTATAAGTTGGATGATTTAAGCTTAATTTCGTATTTTCATAGTTCCAGCTTATTTTACCTTGTTTTGATCGTAATTGATGCAATTAGGTGATATTTCGTTGTTTTTCACCTTACAGCTAAGTAACCGGACGAGTTCGGAGCATATTTAGATGATGTTGATATTCAAGAAATGGAGAACGAGCTTTCCGGCGAAACGAGTAGCAAAAGATAGAGAGAGACGGAGGCAGACGCGCAGTCGCGTCGACTGACGCTACCGTCGACGCACCGTCGACGCGAGCCATGATCCGCGCCAGTCGACGCAGCGTCGACGCAGCGTCGACGCAACTTGATGAAGCGTCGATGTCGATACACCGTCGACGCAACTTGCTGAAGCGTCGATGTCGATGCACCCAGTCGACGCGCACGCACTGGCCGTACCGACGCCGAGCACTGGCACGTGTCAGTCGACGCACCGTCGACGCGACGGCCCAGAATTGGGATTTTAGGGTTTCTTATGCTCCAAGTCAAGGGAAATCTATTTAAACCCTTCTAAGTCCGTCCCAAATACAGACACCTTTCTCCCATACTCTGAAATTCGATCCCTTGAGTTCGAGAACAAAACCATCCACACCTCTATAACAACAATTGATCAAGATCGAAGATTCGAGGATCGCTAAACTCCAACCGTCCATTCGTGATTCATTCTTTGACCGAGATCAACCGCCTCTCTGGATTAGCTGGAGAATCTACTGCTTTCCTTAGCTTAAATAAGTGCTCAAACTCTTTTATCGCTTTCTTAGTTTAATTTATGCAATTAAGTAGTAGTTTCAATAATTGTTCTTGAGTTATTTGATATTTCGAACCTTAGATATTTTTGATATCGCAATTCGTAATCTTAGTTTAATTAATGTTTAGTTACTATTCATGCTTGATTAGTTTACTTCGTTTACATTTCATTCTAGATAATTGTTGTTCGTTTATAAATTCCAATTGCTGAATTAAATTACTTAGTTTTAATTATAGTTCATGTGTTTTAAATTTCTAGATAATCAAAACAATCAACCCCCCCCCCCCCCCCCCCCATTTTTAGTATTAGTAATTGCGTTTGAACAAACTATTTGTGATTTCCGATTGTATGTTCCTCGAGAGACGACTCGAGTCAAGTTGCCAAACTACGCGCGACCCCGTTCTCTTGCGGGCAAGCTATTGATCTTTTGACAAATCTTCATAAGTAGGCAACACAAAAGCTTGAATCATGACCCCATATCCACCGACAAATGAGCATGCCAATAAATGCCCAAAGAAGTACTCACATTTTCTATTTTACCTTATTGATTCTTAGCCATTGCTTTTACTTTCTTCGATAGCCGAGTTTGATGTATATGTTGCCCCAAAACCACCACCTATAGTTGTATTTTAAAAAGACTGTTGTCAACTGGTTCTTCTTTAGAAGCTTCCTTCTACGGGGCAAGTACAAGAGATGCATCATCTTTCATTAACAATATAGAGAGAATTTTACTCTTGTTGAAAATCTTTCATTCAATTGAAACGATTTCAAACTTGCCAATATATATGCGAGAAAACTCTCTCTTTTGTATGTTTGAGTCATTATTAATTTCATTATCTAAGTGTTTTAACTTAAAGGTTGTTGTTTTCCGTATCCCCTTAATAAGTTAGTCCATTATTTACATAGAAACAAATCATAAAGAAACAACACATGAATATTTCATATTATTCCATACAATCTGATTCCAAACATTAAAAGTATAAATAAATCTCACAATGCGTTCTCGAAAATACATATTTTTCTCAACATTCAGCTGACGTTGTAGTACATGTTAAATAAAATAATTTCCAATGTTCATTTAAACAGAGAATGAGAAACACACACACACACACATACATGAGAGAGAGAGAGAGAGAGAGTTTGAATAACAAACGGAAAACTTAAAATAAATGTGAGAAAATAAATTTAGCATAAAACTGAACACAACGAGAAATATTGAAAAAATAGAAGTTACCTGAATAGAAACAAACCTACACAGAGGAATACATAGCCATACATAGCCACCGACTTGCAAACTTCTTCGACTTTGCATGCTCCCTTTTTTTTTCTCTTACTAATTTCTAATCCCTACAAGTTAGGTAGCCTTTGAAAATATATTCCCACTAGAAAAGTAAAAATAGTTATATGGGAAAATCGCAATTTTTGTCCTGTAAGTTTGACCCCTTTTGATTTTTGTCTTGTAAATATAGGCGCTTCGAAAATTGTCCTGTATCTTTAAAATCTTCGTATTTTATGTCCTCTAAATATAGGCGGTTCGAAAATTGTCCTGTATCTTAAAAAATCTTCGCGTTTATGTCTTCTAAGACCATAAAATGCGAAGATTTAAAGGACAAAAGATGCGTAGATTTTTTAAGATACAGGACAATTTTTGAACCGCCTATATTTAGAGGACATAAAACGCGAAGATTTTAAAGATACAGGACAATTTTCGAACCGCCTATATTTACAGGACAAAAATTAAAAGGGGTCAAAGTTATATGACAAAAAATGCAATTTTCCCTAATTATAAATATACACACACACACACACACACACACATTAGAGATTACTATGTGGCCACAAAAGAAAATGATATGATGTTACAACAAATGTGCAATTTTATGACCATGGAAGACAAAGATTCTGTATATTGAGTAAAAATAAATAAATAATAAAATAAAAAACAACTGTACAGAAAACAAGAAGAATAAAAGATAAAACACCAACTGTGAGAGCGTCAAACAACTACTTTCAACCTTCGGTACATATCTGTATAAACAAAAAAAACTCTGATTTTTTTTACTGAAAATTGAAGAGAGAGAGAGAGAGAGGGAAAGAGAAGATGACATAAACCGTGAATGCGTCCAACAACCCCTTTCAATCTTGTCTTTTCCATTTATTTTTTGTTAAACACCTTCCAGACTTTTTACACACACACAAACACACACTTATATATATATATATATAGGATTAGGTTCATGTGAGAACCAAATCCCTGTGTGGGAACTTTAGGAACCACTATATTACATTATATGTGATGCTAATTTAAATAACGCAAAATGCTACTTATATTTTCACATTGCTATTTTTATGTTCCCTTGATTTTTACTATTATCTTATTAGTATGTACATGATTCATAAATAGTATCACATACTATGTAATTTAGCAGGTTCCTAGTTCCCACACAGGGATTGGTTCCCATGTGATATATATATATATATATATATATATATATATATATATATATATATATATATATATATATATATATATATATATATATATATATTTATAAAGGAGTAAGGAAAAAGATGTGGATAAGAAAAACAAAAATATATCCGCGTAATCTGGATAACAAAATAGAAAACAAATAACATAAAACTCATCTCAAAATATGAAACAACCTCATCAATGGAAAAAAGGACAGATAAAGGAAAAAGGTTCTAACCATCATTTAGAAGGAACATGCAGAGAGGGAACTCACGTTTGAAAGCACTAATCTTCTTCATTTCATCCTAATGCCCATTAACGTAATATCAAAGTTTCAAAATATTGGATAAAATAAATTGATTAACACATTATCAGTATCAATAATTAACCAATAATATATATATATATATATATATATATATATATATATGAAAATAGCAATCTAAGATTATTTAAAAGAAACGTACATAGAAACATACTCGGAAAAGAAATAAAAAATCCTCAAAACTGAAATTAAGTAAGAAATAAATGGTGACTTTAAAGAGTATTTGCTGCAATCACACTATACAAAAAAACTCACCACAATTTCAATTATATTCATAAAACAAACCAACCAAATAACTTAAAGCAATCATGAGATCTCGCACAATGAACATTAAAATCACAATGCAGTGACTACATTGGTTGATGTTTCAAAATTGCCACAGCATTCTTCTTACGAGTATGAAAAACTTGGTGAAGGTGTGACTAACTCACGTCATGTGGGAAAGTTTCTAAGATCCATCTTGAAGGAATACAGCATCAAAGTGGTAGCTATTGAAGAAGCAAATGACAATGATGATTTAGACTTCGATGCGTTGGTAGATTCTCTCAAAACGTTTGAGATGGAACATCTAGGGTCCAACTCAAAAGAGAAAAATGTTGCTCTAACTTCCGATGTTAACTCTGATGATGATGAAGATATTGATTGGAGAGAGCTACTAGAGAAGGTTGATGCTACCACACTTGGAGAAGAAGAAGTGTCTCTTGTTTCTCAACGGTTTAACAAGTACTTGAAGAGGAACAATATTGGAGGATCGTATTCAAAATTCAAGCCAGAGACACCTTCGGAATCCACTTGCCAAAGTCCAGTCTTCACCTTCGGAATCCAAAACCTCTAGTTCCCCAAAGCCCCTTAATGAAGTTTAATGTCATGAGTGTAAAGGTTGGGGACATTATAGAAATGAATGTGCAAATACTCTGAGGAAGAAGAACTTGATTGCAAATGAGTTCAATGAAGAGGACAACGATTCCGACACTTCTAAAATTGTTCCAGCTTTATTTGCTAACGTTGTGTGGGATGACGATATTCGTGTTGGTAACACAAGAATCAACACCTGGTGCCTGAATGCAGAAGTTGAGGAAGCACCTGACAGGTACGAGAAGCTGAGAATTGAGTATGAAGAATTATTTGCCAACTGAGGTAATCAACTGCTTAAATTCAAGTCTCTTACGATCAAGATGAACAAATTGACTCAAGAGAAGGATGATCAGCTGAATATAATTTTTCAATTGGAGTCGTCACTCACTGGAAAAGATGCTGAGCTTGAACGTGTGAAGACTAATTTGAAGAAGATCCAAGAAACCTTTTCGAACCTCAACAAGGGAAAGGCTAAGCTCGATGAAATTCTAGAATTAAGTATCCCTGATTCATCCAAACACGGTATTGGATACAAGCCTGATCAACAAATGCCAGAATCAAGCCAAAAATTGAAAAAGATAAAATGCCACAAGAAGAAAAGAATACAATACGTGTGTCACCACTGTGGTGAACGAGGTCACATCTGACCATTCTACTGGAAGATTGTTGGCAAACAAAATCAGTTTAAAAGGTCGAAGCTGACTGCTGAGTTCTGTGACAGTTTCCATGTTCCTAACACAAAACTGACACCAGAGTAGGTCTGGGTCAAAAAGAACGAGGTCAAATGAAACATGATCTATTCATCTCTGAATCCCACATTCTTAGATCTTGGTACTTAGACAGCTGATGCTCTAAACATATGACTGGCTGAGAAGATCTTCTCACAAATATTTTCAAGTTTCAAGGAGGAAAAGTAAAGTATGGTGGAGGTGCAAATGGCCAAATCATTGTCCAAGGAACCCTTCATGTTCCTGGTATCACTACTGCAGAAACTGCTTTTTACGGTAGTTTTAGAATGGCCCTAGAATCGACCGTCGTTGTTTTTTACGGCGGTTGTTCTTGAACCACCATAGAAAGTGATGCTTTTTATGGTGGTTTAAGAACTGCCGTAAAAAACAACGGGGTCGATTCTAGGGCAGTTCCAAAAAGAACTGCCGTAGAAAGTATCACTTTTAACGGTGGTTTTTGAAAAATACCTTCTAGAAAGTCTATTTTTCAGAACGGACATTTTACGGCTGTTCTTGAAAAATACATTCTAGAAAGTCTATTTTCCAGAATGGACATTGAGAATTACCTTCTAGAAATTAGTACAAAAATCTTTTAAAAAAAGAAATGAAAGCAGGTGCACCCCAAAAAGCTCAAACATTAACAAAACTTCGAACTTAACATTATAACCAAATTTTTTTGCTCAAATCAACTCCGAATCTCAATAGCTAAAACCAAAGTATATGCCAATAAAAGGGTCTTAAAAGAGTTAATAAACATCGAGAAAGAAAAAATCTTCACATAGTTATAGTATCCAAACAATAAATATGTAAAAGTTTATTACAAACCAAACTAAAAGAGTAGAAGTTTTTATTACAAACCAAACTAAAAGCAACATAAGCTTTCTTATACAGCAGCAAAACCTATAGAATCTAGATCTCCCCAACAAAACCAAGGATGAAAACCCAAAATTCTAAAACAATTACAAACAACAATATTCAGCAAAACAGGGGATTTACATAACCTCTCAAGAAAAAAAATCACCCAACCAAATCACAACTAATATATAGGCCAGCTTCTTTCGCTAAAAGCTATAGTAGCTTCAAAATATTTATCTATTTTTTTAACTCTCATTTTACTCAACCACTCTATACAAGTCCAAGAATACATTCGCTATACACAGGAAACAACAAGCCATTAAAACAAAAGCTTAATTTAATTAATAATAATCCACCATCCAAGAGTACCTCCTTTAGGGGCTTGAAGATGAAGAAGCTTCCTATTTCGGTTCTCTCAAGTACCCAAGAAGACTTTGAGCCTGCCAAAATTGAACAACAAATATCATTCAATGATGTCATTCAAATCACAGTATTTAATCCACAGTAAAAAAAATACTACACTGAAAATATAGTAGACCATCACCATTGATGAAAACAACACCGCAGGACAATCAAGTCTATTTTTGAGTACTGTTTGGACAGAGAGGGTATGGGACGGGGAGGTTCTTCGTTTTTTTTCTAAAAAAACTCAGGTAAATCACTAGTTTTTATTTTCTTTAAACTGCTAGGACGGAGACGGGTGGGTAGGGGCCGGGGTGGCTACCTTCACATTGACTGTAGCTGCAATTGTTCCTCTAGATTATGCAAGAAGAAGATGCCTAGAGCACTAGGACTGCTATATTACCCATTTACCTATAACAAAAACAGACAATACAACAGAAACCCAACACCATGAATGAAGATCACACCACCTATAATTTGGACGGCAAGATTAGGAGACTATTGAGATAACACTCCAATGGTGCTCACTTGACTTAAACAAACTCATAATTCAAGAATCTCTAGAAACTTGCAGGATAACCCATTTTCCATCATTTTAAAAATCAATCTCAATTATTAACATAACTTTTTAAAAACCTATTTCACATAAAATCTAGTTAAAATCCCCCCGGGAGGCAGCATGAATCAAATGGGAACATTTTATTAAAATTGCGCAAAAGCCATAGAACCAGAACAAACTATGTACCCATATTGCAAAAACTAACCTTATGCTTAACTCTAGTCGTCCCACATTGCGACAAGGCCACCAACGGTGGTATCCCACTTTCCCTCACAAGAAACCCCATATTCCTAATACTCTCCACACACAACTGCAACAGAGTCGAAACCGCAAACTCTTTCCATTTATCAATCATATCCTCGATCGCCTCCACCAATGCCGTGATCATGCCTTCCTCAATAATCACCACCTAAACCATCTCAATCCCATCCAAGCTACTCAAAACCACCATCGCCTTCTCGGCCAATCCGGTGCCTTGCTCACTTGTCTCTACATTCTAGAGAGAGATTTTCTAGAGAAGAGTTTTAGAGAGGCATTAAAGCTAGAATCCCATTGATTCTAGGTTCGTGGGATTGAATCAGGAGAGGAAAAGAGAAAGGGGGTTTATATTATTTTCTGGGGAGAAAGATGAGTGTTGTTTATAAGATCAATAGGACGCGTGCGCCGTTGATTTCCAAGAGAACGCCGACCTCGCGGCGGAGGTGGCAGAGCTTCAAATGGTCGTGTGGGAGGTTGATTAGGGTTTGGAATGGGTGAATTGGGGTTAATTGGGAAAATGATGGAGAGGGAAAGAAGGAGGAAGGGGGAATTTAAAAAATGGGCGAATGCCGTCGGATGAGACACGGATCAACGGTTGAAACAACTTGCTTGAGCCAAACGAGGACTTGTGACATGCCAGACTACTTTCTACGGAGGTTCTAATGGAACCGCCATTAAATGTCATCACATTCATGGCTATTCTAAAGGAACTGACGTTAAATCTAGCGAACTAATGAAGGTATGAACTAATTGAACCGACGTTAATTAGTTCATATTTAACGTTAGTTCTAAGAAAACTGCCGTAAAATGTAGGGTTCTACGGCGGTTTTAAGATAACCGCCGTTAAATTATAGATTTAACATCGGTTTTCTGGAAAACCGCCGTAAAAATATATTTAACGGCGGTTTTCCAGAACCGCCATGGATGAGGCACCGTAGTATCTACATTTTGCAGTAGTGTATTGCAAAGCTTGAAAATATATTGCTTGTTGAACGCTTAACCGCGAACTTGATAAGTATTAGCCAACTGTGCGATGGTGGGTTCAGTGTCAAGTTCACTCTTGAAAAGTGCGAAGTTTATGACGAGGGCAATGCATGTATCCTTACTGGTCAGAGGACTTCCGACAATTGCTGCCAAATCAATGGTGATGTGTTCTGCAATCTATCTCAATTGAGTGATGATGAGGTGTGGCATCAAAAGCTCGAACATGTTAATTAAAAGATGTTGGAAAGATTGTCCAAAAAGGAAGCTGTGATTGGACTACCTAAGCTCAACACTAAAATCATTCCAGTTTGCGAGGTATGTCAGAAAGGGAAGTAGGTTAGGGTATCCCATGAAAATGTGCAAAGTTGATTAGCATGCATTTGTCTTGATTTATATATATATATATATATATATATATATATATATATATATATATATATATATATATATATATATATATATATATATATATATGTGGTATTTTAGTTGGGTTTGTCATTAATTTTGGTATAGGGTGGATAGATTGAGTATATTTTTATATTTATGTATCTCTAGCTTATTTTACCGTGTTTTGATCGTAACTTGATCTATGATACTTCAATATTGGATTTTATGTTTATTTAAGAAACTTTGAAGTATTTTGGTCTTAAGATGGACGAGTGTGGGCCCGCGAGTGGAGTTTCAACGAAATTGGGCCTCGATTTGATGTGTTATCGCTGACATTGGGTATGCTGTCCACACTGGGTTACCCAGTTCCAGCACAAATTCGGGAATTTAGAGCCCTCGGCCCATAAAAGAATCAGTCCCACTTCCGTGCCTTTAAAAAGAGAGCTGCCAGCAGCCAGAGGAGGGTGTACGTGAGAGGGTAGCGACCAGTTTTTGGTACTCCTAGGGCTCGGAGGCATTTGAGCCTCTTGGGATTGACAACCCCAAGAGTGTTCGTTGTTTTCTTCATTTTTCTTTCCTTTTTCCCATTTCAGACTCTAGTTTTAGTAGATCTTAGATTAATTAGTCAGTAGATCTTAGTTTAATTTCTCATTTGAATGAAGTTACTCTTCTCCATTAATTAGTAAGTTCTTAATTTCTCGCTTTTATTATTCGAATTTCTTACTATCTTTGATTATGAGTTCTCTTGTTGGGTCATGATGTTCTTATCTTCTAGTTAGTTTTATAGAAAGTTCTCATGATTTAGTTCTTTAATTCTCAAAAACTCATATGATAATCATTATTGTTATCTAGAACTCCATTGTTGCTTTCTTCAAGCTTTTCACGATTCTTGGTTGATTTGAGTTTTTGTTGTTGTATTGCTTGATGATTGTTGGTTAAAATTCATGGGTCTAGTGCCTAGAATCATTTAGAACTATCAATTGGGATTGTTGGGTGTTTAATCTACAAGTTGGGATTGACAATCCTAGCTCGTAGGTTAAGTGTTCGATGAAATGCCTGATTCTAGAGCCCTAGACCCCCATTTTCTCAATATTTTCAAAGTTTTTGATTTCATTGTTCGTCGTATAAAACAACATCTTGATTTCGAGTGTTTAGATTAGCTTTTTCTTCGTTATTTTATCATTCGTGAGCTTCCGATTAGTTTTCCTCGAGAGATTCGACTCGAGTCAACTTACCAACCTACAAGTGAACTCGTACTCTTGCGATTGAACTTTTAAGCCTGACAAACTTATATTTAAAAGTAGGTACGGAATGTTCGATTTAAAAGTCTCACTACATCAAACTGTTTCAACTTCTTCATATGGATCTCATGGGTCCACTTGAAGTAGAAAGCCTCAGTGTTAAGAGGTATGTACTTGTGGTTGTAGATGATATTTCTCGTTTTACAAGGGTAGAATTTTTAAAAGAAAAATCTGAGGCTTTCGAAGCATTTAAAAAACTTACAAAAAAGTTGTGTGTTCGTTTTGGTGTGAGTATATGTAGAATAACGTCAGGCCATGGGAAAGAGTTTGGAAATGTGTCTTTTTTGAATTATTATTCCAAGGTAGGTATAACCCATGAATTTTCTTCACCATCACCCCCCAACAAAATGAAATAGTCGAACGCAAAAATTGATCTCTTCCAGAAATGACTAGAACTATGCTTATTTCAAATAGGATTGCAAAACGTTTTTTGGGGGAAGCAATGAATACTTCATGCCACATAATTAATAGGGCGTATTTCAGACCTAGGTCATGTGTTACTCCCTATGAGTTGTTGTTGGGCAAAAAGCCGAATTTGAACTGTTTTCATATTTTTTGGTGTATTTGTTACGTGCTAAATGATAAGAATCATCTTGCAAAACTTGACTCAAAGAGTGACAAATGTATTTTCATGGGATATTCTCAAAATAGTCATGCATATAGAGTGTATAATCTTAGAACACGTTTAATGATTGAGTCAGTAAATGTCAAGTTCGATGATTTGATTACTGGTCTTAAACCTGCTGAGGACAATGATCTGGTTTATGATCAGAATCCTCAGGAAAATGTAGGTAAAGATGAAACTGCAGGTGAAGAAACTGAAGATTCAGGTGGTGAGGGTTTTGCTGACATGACACCAATCTTGACACCAACTCAGGTTGCTCCAGAATCAGACTCAGATTCAGATGAGGAAGATTTAGCTGATCAGATTGACTTACATTAGAGGGATATACCCTCGAGAATTCAGTGGAACCATCCTATGGGCCTAATCATTGGAGATCTAGATGAAATAAGTACAAGAAAGTGATAAATAATCTTCAGAGAGATGGTAAGGTTTGTTTGCTTATCTACTATCTCTTCTCAAATTCAAGAATCTCTGTATCTTTCCAAAATAGAACCAAAGTGTGTAGAGGATGCTCTTAAAGATGAGTTTTGGATAAAGGCCATGCAATAAGACTTGGATCAATTCGCTAAGAATGATGTTTGGGACTTAATTCCTCATCCAAAAAACTCACATGTCACAGAAAACTTACATGTCACAGGTACGAAGTGGATCTTCAAGAACAAAACTGCGAGGCGGGCAATATTGTGAGAAACAAGGCAAGATTGGTTGCTAATAGATACACTCAAATTGTGGGTATTGATTTTGATGAGACGTTTGCTCCAGTTGCTTGTATTGAATCGGTAAGACTCTTACTTGCAGTTGCGTGCTATATGAAAATGTCTCTACATCAAATGGACATAAAAAGTGCTTAATGGAGTTTTAAGTGAAGAAGTATTTGTTGAGCAACCTAAAAGATTTGTTCATCCTCACAAACCAGATTTTGTTTTAAAATTAAAAAAGGCTTTGTATGGTTTAAAGCAAGCTCCCAGAGCTTGGTACGAAAGGTTGACTCAACACTTACTTTTCTTAAGTTTTAGATGTGGAGAAATTGACAAAACCTTATTTCTCCTTAACGAATAAGCACATTTTAATTGTCCAAATTTATTTGGATGATATAATCTTTGGATCCACTAATGAGCAGATGGTGAGTGAGTTTATTACGAGAATGTCTGACACATCTGAGATGAGTATGGAAGGTAACCTCTCTTACTTTCTTGGTTTGCAAATTAAACAGTTGGATGACGATATTTTTCTCTCTCAGTCCAAATATGCTAAGAATCTTGTTAAGAAATTTGGGTTAGAGAATGATACAGATAAGAAAATACCGTTAGGCAAAACCATGAAATTGTCTAGATATGATGTTAGTATTAGTGTTGATAGCACCTTGTATAGGAGCATTATAGGGATTCTCTTATACTTGATGGCTAGCAGGACCGATATTATGTATAGTGTGTGTCTATGTGCTAGGTACCTGTCCAATCCTAAAGAATCACATTTAGAAACTGTTAAAAGAATCATTAGGTATGTAGCTGGTATAAGTGATTTGGGTGTTTGGTATACTATGGATACGAGTACAAGACTTGTAGGATATACGGACTCGGATTGGGTTGGGGATGTTGTAGATAGAAAGAGTACCACTGGGGGTTGTTTTTTCTTGGGTAATAACCTTATCTCGTGGTATAGTAAAAAGCAAAATTGCATTTCTCTCTCTACAGCTGAAGCCGAGTATATTGCAGCTGGTAGTGCTTGCACACAGTTGTTTTGGATGAACCAAATGATAGAGGACTGCGGTCTACATAGTAGAATTTTGACTGTGCTCTGTGATAATTCCAGTGCCATTGATATCTCGAAAAATCCGATCCAGCACTCATGAATCAAACACATTGACATAAGGTACCGTGTTATTCGTGACTTGGTTGAGAGAAAGATAGTTAGTCTTGAGAACATAGGAATTGATAATCAGTTTGCTGACATCTTCACAAAGGCATTAGATATAGAGACCTTCTCTCGCTTGAGAAGAGATCTTGGAATGTGCATTTTTTAAGTCGGTGTTAGTTTTGATGTCATGATACCTAACCTGTCATCGGTCGTGACATCTGCAGATTCTTGCATGCATTTTTTATTTTCTTTTTCATATATATCCTGAATGCATTGGGTCTGATTGAAATGCAGAAAGGTCATGTGTTGTGATAAAAAGTGATGGCAAAAATACTAACCTCTTCGTTTTTGTGATTGTGGAACTTTCCCACAGAAACTGGTTTTCTCCCAGATTCCAAAACAAGGGGTGTTAATTTTACTAGTAATTCCTAAAGATAAAGTAAGTTTCTTTCTCAAGTTACTGAAAAGATAATGAATATCTGGATAAAGTCCAATCTTTAATTTTCACCTCCTTAAGTGATTTTGACGTAGTCATTAACTCGGGTTAAGGAGTCTGTTTTCATTGAATTCACGTGGAGCAATGTTAGTTATAATGTCATCACATAAAAAGCAACATTGATCATGTCACCTAAATCATTTGTTGTATTTTTTATTTTTTAGGTCATGATTTTTAGGCATCAATTAGAACATTCATACTTTGTGAGGATGCCATTTTTCTTTGTGTTTTGTTGCTTGTGCTTGCGTATTTCCCTTAATTTCTTGATCATGTTATGAATTTTGCTAACCAAGTGTTTCGGTGGTGTTTAAATCGGTGGATTTGGCAAGTAATGAGGGGTTTATTTGGCGAGTGAAGAATTGCTCTGCAAAGGATTTATTCAACTATGGTAATGGTTATTAAAAATCTAGCTCTATCTCGGTTTTATATATAATTGAGATTTGTGTTTTTATTTTCAAGAAGGAGATAGTGGTTTAGTTAAGCTTGAGATCATGGGGCTTTATTTTTGGTTATTAAGATCATGTGCCTTATTTGAGAAGAAGTAAGGTTGTTTTTCTAAGGAAAGAAAAATCTAGGGTATTAAAAGAAGTAGTGGTTTTTTTTTTTTCTTTTTTTTATTTACCCCTTTCCTTCCCTACAACGGTCTTCTTTACCCAAATTGAAAAGTTAGGAATTTTTACATTCTCTTCTCTCTCATTTTTACTGCCAACAGCACACAATCCTCCAACCACATTTAATTTCCTCTCTCGATTTTACTTGCCTCTGTGGTTTCTTTGAATTTTCTCCTGAAAAATGTCGAACACTTCGTCACCTAGCAAAATTTCAGAGCTACCAACAGGCGTCCGCCACCCCACTGGTGAACAGGGTCCGGTGAATTTGCCGAGACACACCTCCATGGATATTCGTGAGGAGGTTGGTGGTGCTGTAACACAAAACCCATTACCATCTGGTGCTGCTGCTGCAAACTCCTCTCTAATCACCGCTCAAGAACTGGTCTCAGTCACTGCTGCCTCTGACGCTATTCCATAGGCTCAACTTCTACCCAGCCAAATGGGAATCGAAATTGACGTGGACAATCCCCCAAATTTGTCGTTCATTTCACAGACTCTTGGTCCGGTCGACACTCCGTCTCTGAGGAAGTCACGGCGACTTCGAAATATTCCTCTAGGAACAATTACGGTGGCCATTCCCAAGAGTCAGGCTAGTGAACACCGTCATGTGCCCCTTGAGCACATGAATTTGGTGGAGGAAGTCACAGCTATGACGGACTCCGATGATGAAGAATATGTGCCACCGGAAAATGTTGCTGCCCCGCCGTTTTCTTCTGCTCCACGATTGTCCACATCCCCTATGCCTCTCTAGAAATAGGCTGTGCGTCTGGCCAACATGAAGAAGCCCCGTGTTTGTGATGACTCCAGTTCTTCTGATCCCCCACTCACCATTATTGATTTTTTCACAGGTGAAGTTGCAAGCTCTTCCAGTCCGTTGGTCGCCGACCCTCCCTTGACTCCGTCAAACATGACTCAGTCGGAGGCTAAGTATGATTACTTTCCTGATTCTGATGATGATGACACGATTGCTGCTATGCTGATTGAATTAAAGTCCAAGAGAGATGCCCGAAAAGCTAGTGTTGGTTTTGGTGTTGTGTCACCAAACCTGACACCGCCTGGAGCTTATCCAACTTCATCTTCCAACTCCGGTTCTGATAATGCTGCTTCTGAGAGTGCACCGATCTATTCAGCTACGTCTGAGTAATCCTCTGATGATTCCCCACTTCAGGAATTGTTGAGATTGAAGACATGATTCCAGTGTCAACCAAGTTTTTGACCGGAGAGGCTAAGGAGATGTTTCCAGAATTTCATCTCCGTAGAATGATTGATGAACGTCGAGTCCCGGTAGACGTCTTCAAAAAGCAGAATCTGGTCGCATTTTTTGAAAAAAAATGTATGTACTCTACTGTGTCCACTGCCATGCCTTTTGTCCATGATGTTGTGTTGGAGTTTTATGTAAACATGCTCCCTTCCATTGTTGATCATAAGTCAGCGAATTCTGGAAATGTGTTTGTGCGTGGAAGGATTTACTCATTTACTCCTGATTTGATTAATGAGCTGTTTGGGACTGAGATTTATCATGGAGATTCAACCGTTGATGATATGAACGAGGTGATTGGGTTTTTGTCTGGTGGTATGCTTAAGGAGTGGCATGAGCAATTGCCTAGCACGTGCTCATCCTCCTTGTACTCTGTTGTGCACAAAGTGGCCATTTGTAACTGGGTTCCAACAAAGAATGCTACGGTTGTCACGCGTCTTCAAGCACAATTTCTGTTCAAACTAGGCCGAGGCATAAAGTTTAATTTTGTCCAGCACGTGTTTGATGTTGTCACCCAACTTGCTACGACTCGAGCAACCTCCTCCTGTTTTCCTTCCCTCATTTTCAGTCTTCTTGAGAATCAAGGTTTTCGGCCTAATGAGGATGACGTTCTCACTGGGGAGGTAGAATGGTTTTCATTGAGTGGACGACATACGAATGGAGCTCGGGTTGTTGGTCTTCCGTGGCAGGCGCCCACTCGAGTTGTTGAGGCTTCTAGTGATGGTTCTAGTATTGCTAACACCAGTTCTAACACCGTTCAATTTTCTGCTCCGGTGGTGCGGGCCCAGGTGGCTTTACTTAGTCATCAAATTGACCAGTTGCAAACTTAGGTTGTGCAGGTGCAGGTTCTTAGAGACTCGTTCGTTGATGCCCTTTTGCTTTCCGAACAAAGAGGGGGAGATGATGGAGAAGACGCGGACGAGGATGGCAATGAGGACAATGAGGATAATAATGCTGATGATCAGAGACGGATATAGAAAAAAATATTTGGTGGGGCATCCATGTAATGATTTCATTTATTTATTAAAATGATATTAAAACTATCACATTACATATCAAGTATAAAAGTTAATAAGGATTCAAAAAAAACATATTACTATTATTCTCGTCGAGTTATTATATTTTGAAATCGATTTACAATAAGATCATGCTAATAATAAAATATAACTCTTTCTCTAGATATGTAACTAAAACAATTATGAAATATTTTACATCGTCATTTTGAAAAATACTTTTTTTACATCCGTCATCGTCACAGGAGAAGTAACACTAATTTTAAAAGAAATTATACTTTTGGTGAATTAAAGAAGACTAATTTAACAAATCATAATACTATTATGATTTCTAGAATAAATAATGAGTACAATTTAAGTGAATTAAATACCAATAGTAATAGTTATTTATTTACTTAACATGCCGATAAAGAAGTTTTCTAGTGATGAAATGCTAAAATCAATAAAGTATTTCCAACAATTAGTGTAAACAATAATTTACAAGATTTGGTGATAAAAAGAACCATCAACATTTAAGCTAAAATCTATGTGAGGTATTACAAAAAAATAAAATAAAAAATCATTATACATAACTTATTCTAAACAATTAAAGATTGATGTTTAAAAATTCAAATAGCAAAATTAGTTAATATAGAAGTTAATAGATTTTTTTTATTAGACTCAATTATTTTTTATAATGAATAACTTTATTTTAAATATAAATTTTATATATATATATATATATATATATATATATATATATATATATATATATATATATAATAGCATGAAAAGGGGAATTTTTTTTGCCCCCAAGTAAATCCGCCTCTGCTGATGATGCAGATGCCGATGAAGAAGAGTCAACGGAGAGTGATGAGGATGTTGCTCGCTTTGCCATAGGGAAGAGGAAGGCTAGGTATGAAAGGCCTTCCCCTCGTCATTCCGTGTGGACTCGTTGCCGTTAATATCTTGTGTGTTGAGAACAATGTTTATTTAAATTGATTGTGTTTTGTGTTTTTGAACAATGGGTATGTATTAAGGAGGAGTTTTTGAATAATTCAGTGCGTCTTGGTTATTTTGTCCAAAAAGGCAAAAGGAGGAGAATGTTAAGAATTTTATTCTTGGCAAATATTCCTTATTTTCCTTTTGTAGTTATTTGCCTTTCTTGGCTCAAAATATGTTAGGACGCTAGATTTGTTTCCTAAATTGTATTTAAAATTTTATTTAGTTTCCTAAATTGAGTTTAGAATTAGTTTACTTGTTTTACCAAGAATAAGATTCTTGTCTATTTAAGATAAGAAGTAGTCTTGTTTAAAAAAACTACAACGTAGCAAGAGAGATCGACACGCACGGCAAAACAGAATACATGCACGTGAAAGACTCGAAGCCACTACTCAAAATACATACATCTCTGAAATTGCGTGATCAATGGAGAAAATCATCCTATCGTAGCGACGAGTGTTTTAGTATCAAATGTTGATACTAATGTTTTCATATATTACTTTATAACCTTGTATTTGATCTTGAACGAATTAAAGTAATATAGTTTTCGGGTTTGTATACCCAGTTCGTAAGCAAGTTTGCTTACGAACGAAATTTAAATTGCTATGTTCTCTTATTTTCAATTATTCCTCTCTTTATTTTTATATAAACTTTTTGATGTTAATTCTGTTTTTTTAACATTAAACTTAGCATCAATTTGCCGATACTTATTTTAACATTCATAGGCCTACAAACTTTCAATGAGGAACATGTTATTAGATTAATTGATTCTTTATACATAAAAATCTCAACTTATGAATTTCTCGAACTATTATCCAATCTGTTCATAAATATTAACAAACGAGTATAAAACTGTTCAAATTTATTATTTAATAAACTAACTCTAAGATTTTTGCTTATTTAATATTTGTTTAAATAAATGAATGCACATGAACGAGTTTATAATCGAATTCGATCACGAGCTTTTAACGATCGATAGCTCTATTCATTTACGGGAAAAAAAGAAGATGAAAAGAAAAAGGAAAGAGAGGGAGAGAAAAATAGGAAATGGGAAAGAAGAAATGAAAAGCGCATTTACATTCATATTATGAATAATCAGTTTCATTTCGCATTCATACACTATTTACATATTCAGGTGGAGATATTCAATTGAAAGACCTCTTTTATATAACTTACAAGTTCATATTAATTGCCAATATTATAGTTCTGTTATGCTAACATGAAAGTCATTCCATGGTTGCCTTTTGGTATTTCAATAGGCCGTTAATAAGTTATATGTGAGCACTCGATAGGTTCACTCCAAAATCAAATAAAATTGAAAATATACTTAGAATTGTATAAAGATTGAAATGTAAAACTCAAAATCTGAAATGTTTATAAAATGACAAACCAAATTAAAACGGAAATAGGCTTATAACTGAATTAATCAAATCGAATTAATAAAAATAACAATAAGCAAAAATAGAGTTATTTCTATTTGATTTGAGGTTTCTAATTAAGTAAATTTCTATTTATAAGGTAATTATATTTTTTTAAATAGAAAAAACTAAAATGAAGCAGAGATAGTGGAAAAGGTCGGAATTATTCCTACACATAATATTTTCAACGAGTTGAAGGACAATGTCAGGTATTAAAAGGTCTTTGTCGCATAAAAAATATGAACACGTCAGCCTGAGGAAGGAGCCTGGAATTACAAAATTATGAATAAATGAACAAATTGAACTTTCGCCATCTCATTTATGATACTAAGAAATAGTTTGTTTTTTTTAACGATTAAAAACATCAATCCGGTATTTGTACTCTGCCCTCCTTAATTGTAATTTTAACAGCTAACTGAATTTTACATAATCAAACTATAAACTTCAGGACTAGTTTTTGTACTTATTCCTAATCCTTAATTACTTCTAAGATACTCACACTCTTATTGATAGTATTTGTTTAGTTTTTATAATTCTAGTTGTAGATGTAAAGATACGGCTTCAGCCTCTTCTTTAAAACTGGACTAGATTTCTATTTTTGTCAAGAAATCTAAATGAAATGGTACACTCTTTTAAAATTGATCGGTCAAATCCACGTTTTTTAATTTACTTATTGTCTAAGTCAAACCTTATTTTGAATTGTCATTTTTTCTCAGGTCTCATCTTTTTATTATATAATAATATAATGGTTCCATTATTCAATATGAAAATAGTCGGATTGGTGAGGGTGAGCTCAGCTTAAATCATGTTAATGACTCTCTAATTGATACTTTGGCCGCCTTATTTGAAATTTGAAGCTAACTACCCTTAAATTGTCAAATTACGGACAAGCTTGTACCTCAAGCTTACAACATCAATTATTCATCCAATTAAATCTTGTAAATATTACAAATGCGTGTGCTATTATTTTAATTCATCAAACAAGTATCACATATATTAATGATAATAATTAAATTTAATGTATGTAATACTCATATAAAAATGGTAATTATTATATGTGTGATAGTCAAGATATGCTAAGGTGTACTGAGACATCAAATGAAATATTACCACCAAGTTTTTATAATGCAATATTATAAATCTTATTCATCTCATACTTCATTAAATTCCAAAATTTTAGATATGATAAATGATAAGTGTGTTAAATATTAATAACAGAACATCATGATAGTTAAATTATTTATTCTTTTTATTATATTATGTATAAATCTTCATTATTTAGGATTATATTATTTAATTATTAACTTATCTTCACAAAATCTTAACTTTTTCCCCCTTTTTATGTGTTATATATCTTAACATGGTATCAAGAGCAAGTTGATTCAAACTCTAATTTTCGCGGATCATTTTTTGTTGTTATCGCTTATCTTTCGGTTGTTTTTTGTCCCTTTCTTGTTGTTTGCAGTGATTTTTTGTGCTTTTTCACTGTTGGGATTATTTCACTATTTTTCGTCGATTTCTATTTAGGTTTTTTTATTTTTGTTGCAATGGCTGGTGAAAATGAATATTCGTTAGAGGCTATTAGTTCCCAACTTAATGGGTAGAATTATTCTTATTAGAGTTGTGTTATAGAAAGGTTTTCTAAAAGAGAAGATGATGTGGAATTATGTCTTGGACTCCAAGGTAAATCAGACAAAAAGAATAAAAAAAATATGTCGAGAAGATGGATTCTTGGGATGCGAACAATTCAAAAACCATTACTTCGATCAATAATTCGATCCAACAATCGATCGAAGTCCAATGGCAAAGTATGATAAGGTTAAGAAGGTTTGAGATCACTTTGAAATGTTATATGTGCATTCAAACTTAGCCAAGTAATATCAGTTGGAGATTGAAATTCATGCTCTTTAGCAAACAATATGAGTATTTAAGAGTTTTATTCTGCCATGAACAACTTGTGGGATCAGCTATCTCACAGAATCTATAGAATTTACGAGCATATCATCCATATATATCTCGATGGCTCAAATTATTTTAGAAAGATTTTCATGTAGGGAAGAGAAGCACCTTGTCCAATTCTTGATGGCTCTTGAAGATGATTTTGAAGATTTTGAGGAAAAATATTGCATTACATAGTTGATTCATGTTATGGGTAGACTGATTTTATATTTAATTGTAAAATTCTGTAATTGATTAGATGAGATTTTTGCGGTGTAATAGGGTATTGATAGAAGGGTTTGGGGAAGGATCAGATGAATTGTAGATGGAGAGAGATATTAGAAAGATAGGAATAATAACATGTAATTTTCTCCTTCATTCAGTACCAATTCCGTTAACATATAATGCATATGGCTGGACCACTACATACAATTTTACCTAAATGCCCAATAAATATCTAATGATTGTGGGCTTAAATCAACAATTGTCTTTTGGGTCTAAACATATTTAATTATCTGACCCAGCAACTTCAGCCTCCACTTCTTGGTCCAAACTGCAACCCGTACCCGATTTCTTGCCCGAACCGTCCCCTAATTCCTTTCTTTCTCCCAATTGCTTACAGCACGTCTCAAAGATAGGATTTTTATCCTCTTGTTCCAATTTAGGGTTCCGTCCTACCCCAATCTCTCCTTCCCCCTTCTTCAACCACAATTTCGTCTCCAAATTCATAACAGTAACCCCCCACCCCCCCCCCCCATTAACAGATCCTTGACCCCAAGGATCAAATTTGGGGAATTTCCTTCGCATAAATTTTAGATCCTCCCACGTGGCTTCTTGAGGTGCCGCGTTTGACCACTAAATCAACACTTGTTCCACGTCGATTCCGTTTTGAGTGATAGTCCTTGTGTCCAGAGTGGCGAATGGTTCAAGTAAGAAGTCCCCCTCGAAGGTGGTGGCTGGTAAATCCGGCATGGCGGAGACGCCGGAGCCTATCTTCATTTGAGGAGCGAGACGTGAAAGACTGGATGAATACGCGACCCTTCCGGAAAATCCAAACGGTAAGCAACTTGCCCTATCTTTTCTGTAACTGTAAAAGGACCGTAGTACTTAGCTGCTAGCTTGAGGTTCTTTCTGAGTGCAATCGAGTTTTGCCTAAAAGGTTGTAATTTCAAAAAGACCTTGTCCCCAATTTCAAATTATCGCTTCTGCCTGTGTTTATTTGCATACATTTGCATCCTATGTTGTGCTTGTGACAAGTTTTCCTTAATTATTTGCATTGCTGTTTCTCTCTGCATAACTAGCTGCTTAGCATCCTCATTTTCACTGCATGCATATTGTCCTATAGACCCCACAGGTGGTGTGTATCCATATAATGCCTCAAAAGGTGTAGCCTTTAACCCAGTATGGTAGTTTGTGTTGTACCAGAACTCAGCCAAACTTAACCATTTCACCCACTTTTTTGGACTTTGATGTACCATGCACCTAAGGTAGTTCTCCTGACATTGATTTACTCTTTCAGTTTGACCATCTGATTGGGGGTGGTATGCAGTTGACATGTTCAACTGTACCCTCATTATTTTAAACAGCTCCCTCCAAAAGGTACTTGTAAAGATCTTTTCTCTGTCTGAGACTATGTGAGATGGCAACCCATGTAGTTTATAGATAGTGTCAAGGAATAGGTTTGTTATTGTTAGAGCAGTAAATGGATGAGATAGAGCAGAAAAGTGTGCATATTTAGTTAACATGTCCACCACTACAAAAATAACATCCTTCCCTTGTGATTTTGGCAACCCCTCAATGAAATCCATGGAGATATGGCTCCATGCTTGCTCAGGAATAGGGAGTGGCTGTAGTAATCCAGGGTACCCTCCATGGTCTGATTTACTCCTTTGGAAGATCTCAAACCCCTTTACCCAGTCTGTATATCATCCTTCATCCTTGGCCAATAAAATATCCTCTTAGCCCTCATATAAGTGCCTAGAACCCCTGAGTGACCCCCATAGGATGAATTGTGCATAACATTCAGGATCACCTTCCTTATGTTGTTTTCATTCCCCACACATAACCTGCCTTTGTATATGATCAAATCCCCCAGCATAGTGAAATCAGGAAACACAGTAGGGTCTAAGATCTTGCCCTCCTTAATCTTCTGGAGAAACTCATCACCCATGTAGCTTTGGCTAACTTCCTTCATCCATTCTGGAATAAGTACAGTGATAGTGGTGCAAACCACCTCATCTGGTCCTCTCCTAGATAAGGCATCTGCAGCCTTGTTTTCCACCCCTTTTTTATATTGTATCTCATAATCCAATCCTAATAGTTTGGTCATCCACTTCTGTTGAGTTGGAGCCACCACCTTCTGATCTAGCAGGTATTTTAGTGCCTGTTGGTCAGTCTTAATCACAAACTTGCTTCCATGCAGATAATGTTTCCACTTGTGCACATCAATGAGGACTGCCAGGAACTCTCTTTCATAGACAGAGAGTGCCTGATTCTTTTGGCATAGAACCTTGCTCAAGAAGGCCAGTGGCCTACCTTCTTACATTAACACTGCCCCTATCCCCTTTCCACTTGCATCAGTTTCCAGTATAAATTTCTTTGAAAAATGAGGTAAGGCCAGAACAGGTGTTGTAGTCATGGCTTGTTTTAATCTCTCAAAAGCTGCTTGTGCCTCTTGTCCCCGCTTAAACTGATCCTTCTTTAGGAGTTCAGTAAGTGGCCTACACATAATCTCATACCCTTTGACAAATTTTCTGTAGTACCCAGTTAGCCCTAGGAACCCTCTGAGTTGTTTCAGTGTTTTTGGAGTGGGCCAATGAACCATGCTGGTTATTTTCTGTGGGTCAGTGGACACCCCTTCTTGTGAAATGATGTGCCCTAGGTACTCTACTTCTGTTTTCCCAAAACTTCACTTGCTAGCCTTATCATACAACTTGTTCTGCCTTAGTAATATCAGTACCTCCTCTAATTGCTCCAAATGGTCTTCCCAACTCTTACTGTATATCAAAATGTCATCAAAGAATACCAAAACACTCTTCCTTATTTGTTCCCTGAAGACCTTTTTCATGAGTGGTTGGAAAGTAGCTGGGGCATTACACAGCCCAAAAGGCATGACTAGGAATTCATAGGGCCCATGGCGAGTACTAAAAGCTGTTAAAAACCTGTGTTCAGGTTTCATTAGAATCTGGAAATAGCCACTTCTTAAATCTATCTTTGAAAAGTACCTTGCCCCATATAACTCATCTAATAATTCATCAATCACTGGTATAGGGTAAGAATGTTTGACTGTGAGCCCATTCAAATACCTGTAATCAACACATAACCTCTAGGTAGAGTCCTTTTTCTTTACTAAAATCACTGTGATGCAAAAGGGCTTCTACTATCCTGAATGATCCCTGCCTCTAACATCTCCTTGATTAACTTCTCTATAGCCTCCTTGTGATCATGAGTAGTCCTGTAAGGGTATTGGTGCTTTAGAATACCTCCTGGTTTCAAAATAATCTGATGCTAGATTCCCCTCCCTGGTGGTAACCCCTTGGGTTCCTCAAAAACATCACTATACCTGTTTAGCAATATGTCTATGTCCTTAGTAGTCTCCCAGTGCTCTGCCTTTGCTATGGTTACCCAATACACCTCCCTAACTTGAGTACACTGTTCCTCATGTATTAACTTGTATAAGGAATGGCCAGAAATGAACTTGCAGTCTGCTGTAGACGTAATAGCCTGAATCTTTACCCTCCTTCCCTTGAGAGTCACTGTAAAAGTCATCCTTGCATAATCCAGTTCAATAGGAGTACAAGTTTTGAGCCAATCTCCTCCCAGGATGAGGTCACACCCTTCATTCTGTAGCACCCTCAGGGAGTAGGTAAACTGATGTCCTTGCATTTCCCAACTAAAGTCCTTCACACACTGATTACTCACCATTTTTTGGCAATTAGCCACCTTCACAAGCAAGGGTTTAGCTGAACTAAGTTGGCACCCTAACTGTTTGGCAGTCCTTTCTTGAATGAAACTCAGGGTGCTACCTGAGTCAATTAGTATATGTAGATTCTGATCCTTTTGTTACCCACACACCCTCATACACTACAAAAAAACAGCAGTTTTCCGAGGGAAAAACCGAGGGAATTGTCTTCCCTCTGAATTTTCCGAGGGAAAAACCGAGGGACAGAAAATTCCCTCGGTTTTTTCCAAGGGAATTTCATTCCCCCGAAAATCCCCTCAGAATTCTGGAGCCAATTTTTGCCGCTATGATTATCGAGGGAAAAAATCGACAGATTTCCGAGGGAACGCATTCTGAGGGAATAAAGTCCTCGGAATACCGAGGGAAATGTATACCCCTCGGAATTTTTCATTTTAATTTTTTTTTATTTTTTGAAAGTTCCGAGGGAATCCAAAATCCCTCGGAATGAAACCGAGGGAATATAGTAATCCCTCAGAATTCCGAGAGATTTTGGATTCCCTCGGAATTTTCAAAAAATAAAAAAAATCGTAAAAACAAAACTTATCCTATCATCTTAGGCACGTGGGGTGGTTTTGACTCGATTTTGATCAAAAAATACCAACGAGCACGTGCGTATCTACACGTGTCGTGAGATTCGACCAACAACAAGATACAATCAATCGATGAACTCCTTCGGTTGGAAACGCGAAGCGACGTAGCGTCGTGATTTTTCCATATTGGAGGAGGGGTGTGTCTGGGCGTTGTGGAACCACGGGGGTTGGGCGTCGATCGTTTAGGATGTGTTTTCTATTTTTTTTGATTTTAAATAAAAAAATAGAAAAAAACTCGAAAAAATAGAAGAATTAGTAAAAATAGAAACGAATCCCATCATTTCACGACCGGGGCGGGGAGGGGTGCGCCTCGGCATCGTGGAACCACGGGGGTCAGGCGTCGATCGTTTCGTAGGCGTTTTCTATTTCTTTTCGATTTTAGATGAAAAATGAAAAAACACAATCATATGTTTCAATTGAATTGTAATTATTGTTTGACTTTGCAGGAGGTTTGTTATTGGGATCCGGAGGAGTATAGTGAGAAAGACATACGAAAGGTATTTTTTTTGATGATCGGGGACCTTTACGGGAAGAAGCTTAACGAGTATAAGGAGCATATTGCCTCCCACGGTGGTGGTCGGCCTGAGTGCCTGACCGAGGAGGTCTATAGGTAAACGATTCTGTTATGTGTTTTCTTATTAAATTAGAATTTTTTATTTATAGAATATAAATTATATCGTATCTTATATATCATCCATTTCAACTAGCGCTTGGAAGGTTGAGTGGGATAAGCCCGAGAACAAGGCCAAATCCGAGCAGTGCAGCAAGAACAAGAGGAATGAGCCTGCTGGGCTGGGGACTGGGATGTCGAAGCACACGGGGGGTGCTAGATCTACTATCGACCATGCTTTGGATATAGTAAGTGATTTTAGAATATAATAATATTATATATATTTGTTTAATTTTAATGTTAATTGTTTGAGAATTCTATTTGAATACAGGAGCGAGAGACGGGTGCGCCGGCTACGTGCTACGATCTTTTTAAACATACGCACCAGAAGAAAGACGGCACGTTTATCGATACGAGATCTAGTCTTATTAATGTGAGTCTCTTTCTTATTTTTAACTTATTCTTTTATTTTAACGTAGAATTGTAATAACGAGTTGTATTTCAGGAGGAGTACGAGCGACATCTGACCCAGGAAAAGGAACGTGCGTCTTCTTCCCAGGAGGGGAGTAGCGAGGTTGATAAGGACCTGGTTTTCCTCGGCGTCATCGGGGAGAGCAAAGGACGGCATTACGGCACCGACGCATTTGAGAAGATGGTGGCTGCTACGAAGGGTTTATGCAAGGGCTGCTCTTCCACCTCCTCCCAAGCTGATATGAGCCACGTCAGAGAGCTCGAGGCGAAGGTTGAGGCTTAGAGGGTGCAGCTCGAGGCGTTGCAGCAGTAGGCAGACGAGGAAAGGCGACAACGTGTGGAGGAGCAGAGACAACGTGCGGAGGAGCGCCGAGAGCAGGAGGAATTTTTTCAGGTGCGGATGGATGCCCAGATGGCAGAGATGTATGCTCGTTTCCAGCAGCATTTGCCCCCTCCCCATCAGCACTATCCCCCTCCCCATCCATAGAACATTTTTACGGTTCATAAAAACTTTGTTACTAAGTCATTCGAACGCATGTAATTATTCTGAAATTTTCAAATATCTTTTATAATAATTGGTTTATTTATTTGTCTTTTCTTTAATTACTTTTTTCAAATTTTTGGGAATTTTAATAATTGAACAGGAATTAAAATTAAAAATTAATAAAAAAATTTTAAAACCGAGGGAAAAATCCCTCGGAAACGTAAAATATATAAAAAAAATATAAACCGAGGGGACAACAAATCCCTCAGTTTTCCGAGGGAAAAATATTCCCTCGGATTTTTGCTATTTCCGAGGGAAACAGATCCCTCGATTTTCCGAGGGAAAACAAATCCTTTGGAATATTGATATTTCCGAGGGAAACATTCCCTCGGATTTCCCTCGGAATTCCGAGGGATTGCACGGAGATGTTTCCGAGGGAAAATATCCCTCGGAATTCCCTCGGTTTCATATTTCTCACTCGAAACAAAATTTCGAGGAGTATTTTTCCAAGGGAAAATTTTCCTCGGTTTGCCCAAAACCGAGGGATTTTCCCTTAAAACGGAGGGGAAAATCCCTCGGAAATTGTGATTTTTTTTGTAGTGATAGTGGTAACTCCATCCTCCCCTGAAATTGCATTGACTGACATCTGTACCTCATCTATGTTGTCTGGGAAATCAGTGTTACCCCCATCTTCAGCTTGTAGGTAAGTTAGTTCCTCTTCCTCAGTCATAATCATATAACTAATTCTGTTCTTGCACCTATGGCCTTGCATGAACTTCTCATCACAATTGTAACATAGCCCTCTCTCCCTCCTAGAAGCCATCTCACTTGAGGTCAACAATTTTGTGGGTGGTCTCTGGTTGCTTGTTATTTTCCCATGTGTTGTAGAGTCTACACTCTTAGGATTAGAGAGATTGGTAGATCTGATGTTCCCCTTCAATTTCCTTTTGATAGCATCTAAGGTAATTAACTGATTTCTGCCCAAATCTATGGCTTGCTGCAGTGTGGTAGGTTCAAACATTGTGATGAAAGACTGCACATCTTCAGATAATCCACTGATAAAACTAGCTATAAAATACTCATCTGAGTACCCCTGATTAATCATCAACATACATGCCCTGAGTTCTTTGAATTTCTCCACATATTCCATGTAAGAGCATGTGTGTTTGAGTTTGTTAAATTCTGCTATGATCTTAGTTTCTTTGAGTTGTTCAAACCTGGCTGAAATGATATCTAAAAATTGTGCCCAAGACAAATCAGCCTGATTAACTCCAAAATTTTGGTACCATTGGGCTGCTTTGCCCTCAAAATGCATGGCAGTTAGTGTAACCTTCTGGATATAATTCATGAATGGTACCAATTTGAAATACCCATTACATTTCAGCATCCAAGACCTAGGTTGTGTCCCATCAAAATGGGGAAAATCAATCTTGGGCAGTGGATTTGTGGTGTGGCTACCTATATATTCAATCTGTTGTTTTGTTCTGTGGGTGTTTGGTTTGTTCCCATTTTCTGTCACAGGAGTTGAAAAGGGTTTACCCAGAATGGACCCTTCATAATCTTGGTTTTTCCATCTGTCTGGATTCAAGATCTGCATCTGGAGAGTGGCTAGGGTTGTGGTAAGGTGCTCCAGCTTACTGGTAGGGTTTTGTGTCTGCTCATGTATGGCTGTTTTGATGTTTGAAATCTGGGCTTGTGTTTCTGAATGAATATCTGTAATCTACTCTTGTAGTTTAAGTTATGAGGCTTCTCTTTTTTGTGATTCATTTTGCAGCACCTGATCAAGCCTTTTTTGAGCTTCCAGGAGATCTTTGAAACGAGTAACTTCTGCCATGCCGAGGATCGTCTGCTCTAGTGCCAATTGTTATGGGTAGACTGATTTTATATTTAATTGTGAATTTTTGTAATTGATTAGATGAGATTTTTGCAGTGTAATAAGGTATTGATAGAAGGCCTTGGGGAAGGATCAGATGAATTGTAGATGGAGAGAGAGATTAGAAAGATAGTAATAATAACATGTAATTTTCTCCTTCATTCAGTACCAATTCCGTTTACATATAATGCATATGGCTGGACCACTACATACAATTTTAACTAAATGCCCAATAAATATCTAATGATTGTGGGCTTAAATCAACAATTGTCTTTTGGGTCTGAACATATTTAATTATCTGGCCTAGCAACTTCAGCCTCCACTTCTTGGTCCAAACCGCAACCCGTACCCGATTTCTTGCCCGAACCGTCCCCTAATTCCTTTCCTTCTCCCAATTTCTTACAGCACGTCTCAAAGATAGGATTTTTATCCTCTTGTTCCAATTTAGGGTTCCGTCCTACCCCAATCTCTCCTTCCTCCTTCTTCAACCACAATTTCGTCTCCAAATTCATAACAATTCAGTGGTTAATGAGTTGTTGGTTAAAGAAATTCATCTCAAAACCCAATCAAAGAAAGGGAATGGACTGAAAGGGATTTTTCCTAATCCATTTATCTTTGTTGTTCCTCATAAAAAATCATTCAATAATCATAATAGGCCTCAATGTGCATCTGATGTTTGCAAAGGTCAATGTCATTAAAAAGCAAATTGTCCAAAGTTGCTTAACAAAAATCAGCAAACACGATAACACTCTCAATAGAGACCTCCATCTCAAGAACAATAATAGAATTATAGGCCTCCAACATTCAACGTCGTAACAGTTGTTCCTCCGGTTAATTCGTTAGCTGTTGGACGTGTCTTTTCCTTTAGAGACACTTCTGGTTTTGGTTCCACAGTAGCCGTTCCTAACCAATTTTAGAATATTCTTGCCATGCAACCGCATGCCATGTCCGCTTCTATAAACAAATGTTTATATTCATCTAGTTCATCGGATATATCTTCGTCGATATGATTCTCGACTCTGAAGCATCTCATCACATGTCTTCTTTGGTAAGATTATTTATAAACTTACGCTCTAATTCATCCGTGTCTGTCATGACTGCTGATGGAACCTATTTCAATAATAGGAATTGGATATATATGAACATTGTAGTTCTCTCTTTCACATGTCTACTACATTCTGAATTTGACTGTGAGTCTTGTATCAGTAAGTTAGTTGTGTGAGTCTGATTTCTCAATCTTGTTTACTTCCACATCTTGTTATGTTCAGGATCCACAATCCAGGAGGGTGATTGGGACATGCCGTAAGCAGGGGGGAACTTACGTATTGGATGAGTTTAAATTCAACATCGTCTTCAGATTTTTACTTATTTTATTCGCATCTTGGACATGTCTTTTCTTTTCATTCAAATTACTTGGACTCTACAAGCGTTTTAGTAAAGTTGCGAACTCATGATATTTTTTATTGTAGTGATTGCAAACTGGCTAAGTTTTCTAATTTACTGTTTACAAAAGTGTTTATAACTTTGTTGCACTTTTTGACTTAGTGCATTCTAATGTGTGGGGACCATCACCTGTTACCACAAAAAGTGGCTCTAAATCTTATGTTTCATTTATTGATGATTGCAAACGTTATTGCTTTATTGATGATTTCAAACGTTATTGCTGGGTTTACCTTATGAAGCGTCGTTCAAATCTTCTCCCTATTTATCATGTGTTTGGTGCTCTTATTAAGATTCAACATAATGTTATTATTAAGTATTTTCAAAGTGATTTGGGTTGTGAATATACTTCTATAAGTTCTATGGATTGCTTGCCTCTAATTTCACTCTCCATCAAACTTTTTGTACCGATACGCTTTGATTGTTGAATGTAAACACCATCATATTGTAGAAACTGCATGCTCTCTTCTCTTGTCTGCATCTGTTCCTAGTGAGTTTTAGGGGGAAGCTGCTCTTGCTGCTGCTTATGTGATCAACATGATTCCATCTTCTGTTACATTGGGTTTATCCCCGTTTGAGAGATTATATGGTTATGCTCTATATTACCCTGTCTTGCAAGTTTTTAATTCAGCATGTTTTGCTCTTTGACCTCATGTTGAATGTAGTAAACTATCTTCTCGTTTGGCACTTTGTGTCTTTCTTGGTTATGGGGAAGGTCAAAAGGGGTATCGTTGTTATCATCCTATTATGCATAAATTTTTTTGTCACGCCATGTTGTGTGTTTTAAGTATATTCCATACTACTCCATTCCTCCTAAAGCTCATGGCTTTACAAGGTCATATATTATTGACGTTGATCCTTTTCATAAAGATCAAACACTGAAACTGAGCCTTACGGAGATGACACCAATAGGTTTGATGATTCAGATTCCTCTCTCGTTGATATTCCTATTATTCCTACTACCTCTACAGTCCTTTGGCGACGACGCCTCCACCATCAGCACCACAACATTATCCTCAATGTGTTCGTAAGCCCACTCAGTTACTGGACTATCTTTACTCTAATTACTCTAGTACCTTTGCTACTTTTTCACCTTTGTTAATAATTTGTCTGAGCCCTCTTCATATCAAGAGGCCATTGTTGATCCTTTTTGAAAGCAAGCTATGGCAGAGTAATTTTCTACTATGCATAAGATAAATACTTGATATCTCCTTCCTCTTCCTCTAGAAAATTGTTTGATTAGCTCTCATCGTGTCTATAAGATTAAAACAAAGTCTGATGGGTCGATAGAGAGATATAAATCTTGTCTGGTTACTAAGAGATCTTCTCGGAAATATGGTATGGATTACGAAGGCACGTTTGCTTCATTTGCTAAAATCTTTACCATTCGGGCCCTTATTGCAGTAGTCTCTATTCAACATTATCATCTATCCTGAATGGATGTCAAAAATGCCTTCTTGAATGGTGATCTTCAAGAAAAAAATTACATGGTTCCTCTACTGGGTGTTATACATAATCCAGGTGACATTTGTATATTGAAGAAGGCTCTCTATGACCTCAAACAAGATACTCGAGCTTGGTTTGAGAAGTTCTTCAAGGTGATTAAGTCTCTTGGTTCCCATTCTAACCAACATGAATCTGCCATGTTCCTTAGGTATACTTCAAAGGGTCGCATATTGATTTATTTGTACATTGATGATATGATTATTACTGAGGACGATATTCATGGGATTGTAGAGTTGAAACTGCAATTGACGCGACAGTTTGAGATGAAAGATTTAGGCACACTTCATTATTTCTTGGGGATTGAGGTTGCCTACTCTCCAACTAGGTAAGTTGCTATTATTCTTGATCAAGCTTGGTTATTAGATACTCGATCAGAAGATATACCTCTTAGATAACATATGAAATATACTCTCTCTATTGGCGTTCATTTGTCTAATCCTGCTTTGCACCGTACTATTATTGATAGTTTGGTTTATCTCACAATCACTAGAACAAATATTGCTTATGTTTTACACATTATTATTAAATTTGTTACTTCTTCTACATCGCTTCATTAGACAACTATTATTCATATTCTTTGTTATCTTCGGGGCACTCAATCTGAAAGTTTATTATCTCCTTCCTCGTTATTCTAGGATTGTGTACGTACTCAGATGCTGATTGGGTCGGTGGCCTTATTAATCATTGGTCAACTACTAGGTTATGTATTTTTCTAGAAGATTCTTTTATGTTTTGGAAAAGTAAGAAGCATCTTGTTATGGCCCGCTCATCTACAAAAGCTGAATATCGTGCTATGACTTCTACTACTGCAAAAATTATTTGGTTGCTCTGGCTACTTAGTGATATAGGCGTCCTACTATCTGATCCCACTCATGCATTCTGCTAATTTGAGTGTCATTCAGATTGCACGCAACTATGTCTTCCACGAGCGCACCAAACATATTGAGATTGATTTTCATTTCACCCGACATCACTTTTGTCGTGGCACGATTACTTTGTCGTTTGCATCTTCAGTAATGCAGATTATTAATTTGTTTACCAAATCACATTCAGTTCCCCATTTTCAATTATTGACAAGCAAACTCTCAATGCTACCCCTTGATGCATCATGAGTTTAAGGGGGGATGTTCAATATTAATATTAGACCTTATGATAGTTTATTCCTTTAGTCTTTTTATTGTATTATATATGGACCTTTGGTACTTATGGTTATATTATTCAACTATCAATTTATCGTACAAAACTCTAGCCTCTTTTTTCTCTTTTTTTATGTTTTATATATCTTAATGGTCGCTCCCTATTTTATTAAATATTGGTTTGAGTTATAAAACTTGTCTGTTAATATACTCTATCTAACTGCAAGCATGCGATGCAGATATTATATAAGGCGAGCAAGGTCAATTTCCATAAGGACCAAATCTCAAAAACTAATAAGTAATGTTATTAATAAATTAGTTTATTTAAGTAAATATAAAATGAGATTTTGTTTTGTTGTTACAAACGACAAACATAAAATGAATTGATTAAACTAATTTACCAAAAAAATATAGCAACAAGTGAGAATATAGATTATTCAAATGAGAAGGACGTATTCTGGGGTTTGGGATTCCAATGAACTTTCAATGTCTAACATGTTTAATCACTCGATAATTATTGTGACTCATTTTATTATAAGTCAATCACATAAATAGTTTAAACCTTCCATCGAAATGCTTAGAACGTAGATTTTAAATGTGAGACACAATATCAGATCACGTTTAGAACTCCAAAAAGGTTTAAAGATTCATATGACTTCACTACTAATCTCAAGCCTCCCGGTCTTGTTGATTAGAGTGTCTCGTGTTTCAAAGTCTATTTGATAAATCTTATCTCTCGAATTATGATTTATTAAAGCTGGTAGTTATAAAAGGTTGTCAATCGATCACAACTTTAGAAGCACAAACGCTTGTCAATCGAATAAACAATGAATTACAAATATAAAAATATTAAAGGGATCATACTTGAATGTAAAATATTTTCAATCAACCAAGCATTGTTCGAATCATTCAATACATGCTGATCACAAATATAGTTTAACCTTCTCTTAAAGTAATTAAATTGTGGGTTATAAATGCGAGATATGTTGTCAATCACATTTAGTACCCCTGGGAGTTTAAAAGATTTCAACATCATCAAATCTATTGATGATATTTATTAAAGTATTTTGAATTCATAGTACTATTAACAAACCTCCACTCTTGATTTATGGTTCGTTAAATATAAGCATAAAGTATTTGTCAAATAATTATGCATATTTGTAAATCAATAACTAAAAATATTGAAAGGATCAAATGCTTGATTGAAAAGAAAGTTCAAAAATCAACTATTCATTGTTTATACACCCAAGAATATAATGAATTTAGCTAGACATAATCAAACATTCATCGAACACTTCATATTCATAAAGAAAAATGAAATAAACAAGATAGAGCCGTAGGATTGTGTGGGTTGGATCCATTGCTCTGTGTAATTTCCTTTCCAAGATTACTCCAATTCTCTCAATCTTGCTTTTAATCACTCTCTATGTGTTTCTCCACTCTTTGCCACGTTCTTGGATGGTGTTTCAGCTTTCTATCTATAAGTATAAGTTAAATCAACCCCATAAAACCCAAAAATAGCGATTCTTGTGATATTTTATGTCCCATTATCAACCTGGGTATCAGCCGCTAACTGGGTCACTACCTCTTGCCTAGAAAATAGCACACAGTAATGACCACTAACCGAGTCGCTACCTCTGATAGCTCGCACGGTTTTCATCATACCTCTCTTGATATAATCTTGAATGGTAAACCATAAAATCATTGTAAATACAACTCAATTATCTTTCTAAACATATAAAACACACCTTCAGATTCTAAGTAATAGCAGAGTTATGAGCATTTTAGTACCCATGTATTGTGAAATTTCTTAAGTCTTTTGTGAAATCTTATCCGGTTGCTCTTTATTTGCTCATACTTGACTTACTGAACTCCTAAACATGACTCTTCACTCTCTAAATGGTCTAAACACTTTGTAAACTCCAATATTTACCTCTATTTAAGCTTGTGGCATCTCAATTATGCTAAATATTATGTAAAACCTATAAAGCGAGCAAAACACGTAACAACATTCAAATGCACGAAATACAATTAAATCATGTTGTTTATGCACAATTTATGTAAAACCTCATGAAATAAGCTCTAGTATACATGTAAAAAACTTGTTTATCCACTTAACAATGCGGAAATCTTAAACTTTATTACTTATTCTCATTAAAATAAAAGATTGTAAATTGACAGTGCCATGCATTTACATTCCTCATGAGGGAAAAAATGTCATTAACAACTTTTCCTTTAAAAAACCGAACAATTTCATGCCGCAAAAAAGTCGAACAATTTCTTTCTGCAATTTTTTTTACAACTAATATAAATATTTAATTTTGTATGACCTACATACAAAATCATAAATGTATATAGCTCTGAATACGTACCCACTTCCATTACTAAATATGTACAACTTATTTGGGATACAATCACAAAACTATCCCAAACTCGAGTTTTGTTGTGATCACACACTCGATGAAAGAGCTTTACAAGAGGCATTGCCCTTTCTTCAGTCATGATATTAAGAGTAAGACTTCCCATAAAAGGTATACAAGATAATAATTAAACAAGTAAATGAATAAAAATAAAATAAAAAATGTATTCACTCATCATCCCACTACATCTGTTGATAGCGAAATGGTTGATAGCGGATTTGTTGAATGTCATGACCAAATTATATTTCAACTCCCACTACATCTGTCCCCATCCGATCGGTTATCAACACCCAAAAATCAAATAGAAAAAATAAACTACCGAACGTTGAGTGATTTTTACACACGGAGAAAAACAAATTTGTCAAGAGTGTTCATTTTCTAAAACCATACACGAAAGAACTGCAAGACCTAGTTCGCTTATTTGTTCTATAATAAATTTTTAAAACAATCAAACAAAGTGTGTTTTATGCATAATGTAAATAAATAGCCACGAAATTAAAAATAACAGAACACAAGCTTTTAAAGTTTTTGACTATAAGGAAAAATTCTTATAGTTGTGACTCATGACGAAAGATCATTACTCGAAAACGTATATCATCGATTACACTTAAAACCATAAACAACTAGTAAAGACTTTGTAAAGCTTCTATTGAATGAGATCATTCTAAGTCAGGCTCTTCCAAAAGCTAAGATCTTTACTAGAAAATTTGTATCAACGATTACACTTGAAAATATTAACAACTAGTAAAGAATATGAAAAACTCTTATTGAGTGAGATCATTCTAAATTAGTACTACTCTTTAAATAATTAAGAATTATAATCTCCTGGATTGGATCCTAATAAAAACGCAAAAGAATGGAAGTAAAATAATTCTTTCAACAAGATGTAAATGACGACGTTACAGCACTAGCAGTAACATATTTATCTGGTCAGATTGCTGTTGATCGAATGAAACGCTCTCAACTCTGATCGTGTATTTATATCAGCATTTTAAGTTGTAAAGAAAATCCACAACTTTATATGAAAGGAAAATAATATATATATATATATATATTCCAGGTAAATCACTTTAATAACAAAAGAAATCTAAGTCTCCTAATAATGATTATTATTTTGCAAAATACGAAATTCTATACTAGAAGAAAGATAATGACAATCTAATCTAATTCCAATAATATATAAAGTAACTAAGCAAGATAAGTATAAGATTTTTTTAATTAATTAATATCAAATATCTAGACAAACTAATACTATTAAAGGGAATAAAAGTCTTCACGTTTTAAAAATAACGTATTAGACTATTAAAAGTAAATACTATTAAAAGTAAATAAAATCTTTATATTTTAAAAAACAACGTATTAAACTTCTAAATGAAATGATGGTCACATATACACGGACTCGTCAATTCTGAATTGTACATAATTATATTGAACTCTCACATGGATCAAAGATTCGGTATGCTACCATACCTCTTGATTCGTTTTTATCGTTATTTTCTTTTTACTAATTCAGTAACCGGGTAATTCAATATTGAAAAATAGAACAATAATGATGTTGTGTCATTTCTGAGTACGAGACTCTTCAAATCCTTCGATGATCAAGTTAGCTCGAGAGTAAAGATCTTGATTCAAGATACTAGAACTTGATGAAAATGTTACGCCTTCATCCAATAAGTCGAGTAAGGTATTCATAGGTATGATAAGTGGAGTTTCATGGGCTTTTTCATCATTGGGTTTTGACGGGCTGAAATCTAATGTTCCCCCATTGCTTATTAGGTTGACTACTTTTGGGACTTCTCTCATCTTTTAGTCCAATGGGACAACTACTCCTATTTTGATCCATTTTAGCCCAAATTCCATCATCAACAACAACAATAATAACAACAACAACAATAATAATAATAATAATAATAATATTATTATTATAAAATAATACAAGTGTGATTTAACATTTTGACGGGCTATTCATACACAATAATATAAATAATAATATTCTACACACAAAGAGAAATCTTAGTATATATTGAATATATTAAAAGGGAGATTTTATGAAACCATAATTATATAATTTGTTATTTAATTGTAATTATTAAATTAATCTAGAGGTTAAATAATGATATAGATCAATAAATAAAAATAAAGTGAATGTGAACGTGATACATTTACAACACCATGATCATTTTCATAAATAATTCAGTATTAGTATTGGATGAACCAAAATCTATATCTATATATATATTAAAAGAGAGGTATGGAAAGAAAAAATAATAGGAGTAGAATGCCACGTAAATGACACGTAGGATTAATAATTACTTTACTTAGTAATTTTTTTAATATAATTAGAGAAGTAAATACCTTAATTAGATTGTCAGTGCGGAGAGAGAGGAAAATATGAGTAGGAAAGAGAAAAAATGCCACGTAAAATTATTTTCCTTTTTTAGTTATGTAGGGATTTTATTAACATAATTATGATAGATACATTAATTAATATTAATGATGATTTGATTTCTTTTTTAATTAAAAAACCACTTAAGATTAGTTTTCTCTTTTAATTATGTAAGAATCTTCTTAACATAATTAGGATAGATACTGTGATTAACATTAAAAAATAATAAAAAGGTAATATTATATACACACACACACACACACACACACACACACACACACACACACACACATATATATATATATATATATATATATATATATATTATATTTATATAATCACTTATATGTTATTTTGGTTTTTATTATGATTTTTCTTTTTATGTTTTGTCTTTATTTTTCTCATTCTGAGTCCAACAATATCAAATTTGTTATTTTTTCTCAAAAATAATTTGATCAATTTATTTAATTAAATTATACAAAATGCACAATACAATATAATATGATATTATTTTTTATCGGTCATCAACATGTTATTTATAAAATATTATTTCAACACCTTTTCTTTTAAATTGATCTCATAAATTAATGAATTTTGTTATTATCTCTGAAACCGCATAAAACAATATAAGTGCAAACCCAACACTAAGTGGAGTGAACACTATGACGTCAATTACAATAGATTTCGAAAAATATCAACTAATTTCAAAAAAAAAAAGAAAAAAAAGGGAAAGACTGCCTTTGAAAGCAAATTTTGCTAAACGCGATAATTTTGAAAGTATTTATATCATATTTAATTTTGATTGAAGTTCAAACTTGAGTTGATTCTATTCCTATGTGTGTGTATATATAATATTACTTTTTTATAGGGAATTGGTTCTCACATGAACCTATTCCTCCCCCTCTCTCTCTCTCTCTATATATATATATATATATATATATATATATATAAATATATAATTACTTATTTAAATATTTTATTACACTCAAGCCAGTTATTTTTATTTTAGATATATTAATAATAAAAAGAACTGTATATCAAATCTTTGAAAGATAGAAATGAATCGTGATGTAACTAACCACATAATCATTTCACAATTGGAAATGTGGAAGAAGATAGAATTTCAACTCACTCCTAAGTTTTGTCGGGTAAGTACAAGCCCGTGGCATATTAATTTGGTTATATATGAAAATTAGTTTGAGACAAGCGCGTGTTAAATAGATTTTATTAAAAGATAAATTAAAATTATTTGTGATAATTATAAAAAATTAAATTTAAAAAACTAAAAATTTAAAAATATAATGTGTTTTGTGGTGATATCTAATTATTATTTATTAATTATTATTATTATTAAATTATATTATATTTTAATATTTAAATTAAACTTGTTATTACTAAAATATCATATTCTTAACTGTAACAGTGTTCAATCAATATTTATAAATAATTACTATAAAATTTATATTTTTATATTTAATTGAATGAACTTATTAATAATATTTAGTTTCATATTTAGAATATTGTAAATTACTTATATAGAATATTTAAAATTCTAAAAATAAAAGTACGTTAACATTTTTTAGCATCCGGATTGAGCAAAATATAATTTATTTAAATTATTCTCATAATTAAGATATTTGTAGTTAATATCTTTTAATTTACATTTTTCTTCTGTTACATACGACTTCTTTATATTTTAATTTTAAGAGAATAAAAAGAGGTAAAATATAATAAAAGAAAAGGATTAAATTAAAAAAATATAATACAACAAATATATTAAACTACGTAAATATTAAATTAGATAATATAAACATTATAATTTTTTATTTGTTGGACAAAACGTCCAGGTAGATATTTTATTTCTTTAGTAATTTTCATCATATAATCTGGAGTGGTTGCCTATTTGATCAAGTACGTTTACAGTATCGTATTTAACAACTTTGGTCCAAATAATATTTTCTTCTTCTTCTTCTTTTTTTTTTTTTTTTTTTTTTCAATTTTAGTCCGAAAAATGGAAATACAATAGTTCAGTTGTGTATTTGACACACTCCATCAAAAAGTCAATCAAAAGTTGATATATATATATAACACATGTATCTACTTCTGCCTATTGCTCGCAACTCTTCTCCTATAGTATTACTTATTTTGACAACAAATTAATTAGGTTTATCAGCGAGTACATTTTCCGATGGCGGCGGTGCCACCAGGAAGGCGGCAGCTGGTGATCTTCTGGTTGGTTTTCGCCTATGGGCAAGTGGTGGCTATGGTTCGAGCTCAAAATCGAACTACTAACGCCACCACCGATCCGTCTGAAGGTGCTCACTATTTTATTAGCACATTAAACATTTTTTATTCTTCTTCTTCTTCTATATATATGTGTGTGTGTGTGTGTCGGTTTTATTTGTTCTTATCATTTCAAAATCAGAAGGAAATTAGTTAGCTGGCAAAAATGGAAAGTGTGAAACTCTTTTTGACCTTTGTGTTTTGAGTTAATTTAAATTTATCTGAAATTATGCTTTTTTTTTTTTTTTTCCCCTTTTGTGTGTGTTTGTGTTTTTGGCATTTCTCATTCAAACTAATTTCCACTCCATATTATCTCCTAAATTTCACGTTTTTCTATCGTCGACGGGAGATGACACCGATAATTAAAAAAAAATAAAAAATAGCTAAGTGTGCAAAGTCGAAGAAACCATAACATTAATTGGTGGGCAAATTAAATTAGATATTGCAATATTCTCAATCTTAAAATGAAAAAATCCCACACTCATGCACTCGAAGAGATTCGAACGCTAATTTATTAACCTTATATCATCTTTTGCTAAAATGTTTCATATCTACTAGTCTTTTTTTGATAACTTTTCACTAATGATAATGGCACATAAAAACTGGCATATGGGTTTTCATGGCTAATCAAAGCCAATACTTGCCATATAGTTCAGGTCTAAACTTTAATTATCTTTATTAGAATGGATGCACTTTTTCGGTGCCAACGTGCTTGTTAATCCTACTTTTCTTGAAGGGTTTATAATATAATATAATCGGTGGCCCCATGTTTTCGAAACCCACCGAGTTTGAAACTCATTTTGTGATACACTTGAAGAGACTGTCGGGTGTGAACGCTGTTATAAAACTAGAGCCCAAAATTACGAACAATCAATCCAAAAGAAATCAATAATTATTTTGACAAAAAATATTTTCGAGACGTAATTGTGATTATTTAAATCAAATAATTTGCAGTTGTTGAATTGTCTTCGTCGTCTTTTAGTATATATTTTTAAGCAGAAAGTCACTTTTATTCAAAGTCAACAGCTTGTTGGATCCCCCTTTGGAATTAGCAATGGGCGATTTTGATTCATTTACGACTTTGTTTTTATTTTATTTGAATATATACTTCAGCCGTTGGTTTGTGATCAATTAACTGTGAAAATAATATTTTTGTAATTAAAACTTAAAAATTATGTCACTGCAAGCTCAGATTCGCTTAATTTATTAAAACCCCAAAAGGCACACTAGTTTTTTTTTATGGAGAGTTGTTTGGTTCTCAAAATTGGGAGAGTTAAACTCATTCTCTTTAAAAATTAAAGGGTGGGGATAATGTTTAGTTTGACAGCTCTTTAAAATGAACAAAACATTTCAATTGTATTCCATTTAGAATTAACAAACTATACTCCTATATGATAACGAGTACTTGTACATTTAATGAGACTGATTAATATATACTCAAAATTAATCTCATTATTATTTTTTGTTGAAACGACAAAATCTTATTATTATTGTTTAAATTTAAATAACTATATTATTAAATAATGTCACTCCAAGAGTAAATACCAAATGTGATTATCTTTATCTCGTGTTCTTATTATTTACATTACAGCAAGAGCTTTGAACGCCATCTTCGAGAGATGGGGAATATCAGCCACAAATGAATGGAACATAAGTGGTGAATTATGTAGCGGTGTTGCCATTGATGCCACCGAAATCGTAACAATAAATCCGGGCATCAAATGTGACTGCAACTACAATAATGGCTCTACTTGCCATATTACGGCTCTGTAAGTTACTGTTTTTACATATTTCACATTCTAATTCTAATTAATTTGATGTAGTGGAAAATTGACTGTCTATATTATGATTTTACAGGAGAGTCTATGCATTGGACGTTTCCGGTCCACTTCCTAATGAGCTCTGGAATTTGACCTTTTTCACTGATGTGTATGTTCAATTTCTTTATTGTTTTTGTTTAGGATTATATATTATTATTGATGGAATATTTTTATTTTTTTTTAATGATACCAGAACTTAATTTCGTGTTCATTGTTGCAGAAATTTAGCCCAAAATTATTTGACAGGTCCAATTCCAGCATCCATTGGCAATCTCGTTCGCATGCAGTACTTGTACGCCATCATCTTTTTTTTTTTTTTTAATAATTTTTTTTTAGTAATTTAGAACTCAATTTGTGATTTATATTATATTATCAGGAGCTTTGGCATAAACGCGTTATCAGGTGAGGTTCCAAGAGAACTTGGACTGCTAACGGACTTAAGATCACTGTGAGTACCCTTTAATTTCATTCATGAAGCTCATAATTATATTACACATATATTTATTCGAGAAATTGGAAAATAACTATTAATCAAATCAGATATTTACTTTTGTGGTGTTATATATGTGCAGATCCTTTAGCACAAACAACTTTTCTGGCACTTTACCTCCTGAGCTCGGGAATTTATCAAGACTAGAACAAATGTAATATGTTCAATTTTTTAAACCACACAAATATAAATATTTTTTTACTATTTTATTGGTTATTATTTTGTATATCATCTTGTCAGATACTTTAATAGTGCTGGAGTTAGCGGTCAAATACCCGAAACATTTGCTAATTTACGGAGCTTGGAGAGAGTGTAAGGCCGCAAAGAAAAAAATGCTCATTTAAAATTCAGATTAATTGAACATTCTGTAATTTGATCTATTATTCAGGTGGGGATTTGACAATGAGCTCACGGGCCAGATACCTAACTTCATTGGAAGTTGGTCCAACCTCATTCAACTGTGAGACAAAATCCAATTCGCATTTTCATTTTGTAATACAATTTTTAGTTTTGATTTTTGTCTGTTAGTAATTCTGTTACGGATACTCGGATATATTTTCAATTAAGCACATTCATTTTAACACGTCCACAGGAGGTTTCAAGGAAATTCATTTCAAGGTCCAATACCACAATCATTTTCCAATTTAACCTCTTTGAATGACTTGTGAGCGTTGGTCACTTTTGTTCTCTTTGTATTTTCGGAATGTTTATTTTCTATTGTAGCTCTGAATTTAGAAGCTAATATATTGTTGATCATGTTTGATATGCTAATTAGGAGAATAAGTGAGCTATCTAATGGGAGCTCCTCACTCGACTTCTTCAGAGGTTTGACGTCTTTATCTACCTTGTAAGACTCCGTGAATGTCTGATACAAGACTTTCTATATATAGACTTTTCATTGGCCAGTTCTAAAAATGACTAAGTGCTTTTTGTTTTTTTGGCAGAGTTTTGCGAAACAATAATATTTCTGGTTCTATACCTTCATACCTTAGTGCATTTCAGAGTTTAACACTCTTGTAAGTATCTATAAAAAAAAATAAAAATTGTTGAAACTACAATATACTTGATAATAATTTGTCATAGGATTGAGCTTCAAAAGAGTTTAACCTTATATTATATATGTCTCAGGGATTTGAGCTTCAACAATTTGACAGGAACAATTCCAGACTCGCTTTTCAATCGAAGTTCTCTCACTCACTTGTAAGTAATTCTGAAATAATTAATTTCATTCTATATTTATTTTATTTATTTATTATTATTATTATTATTGCATTTTCCAAATTTCAGGTTTCTTGGTAACAACTACTTAACTGGTGCCCTGCCATCCTTAAAAAGTCCATCTCTTCGTACTATGTGAGTACTCAATACATGATTTATTTTTTATTTTTTTAAATTTTGATTTCCTATATCTTGAATAAGTATTGTTCTGTTTGAAGTTATTATAATGCCCCATGATGATATCAAAAGTTACTATTATTGTTATTTGCTTGCTTGCAGAGATTTATCATACAATGGATTATCTGGGAGCTTTCCATCTTGGGTCAGCGAGCAGAACTTACAACTGTATGATTTGATAAGACTCAAATTTTGTACACTTTTATTCGCTTTATTAAATCATGTGCTCGTATTTTCTGTTTTTTACATCTCAATTTTTAAACTGACATCAACTTTTTTCTTTTTGTGCAGTAATTTGGTTTCCAACAACTTTACCATCAGTAATTCCAACAGCAGGTGCAATTTTTTTACTTTATATTATCAATTTATTATTATTATTTTGGTTTCTGCTGATTACTTATCCTTTTTTCTGCTTTCTAGTGCTTTGCCTTCTGGATTGGATTGTCTTCAGAAGAATTTTCCTTGCAATCGAGGAAATCCAATCTGTAAGTGATTCAATATTTTTCAACTAAAACAAAGTATGGAAAATTAATCATTAGCTTTGTTAACACTTTGAACTTATTTTTTAATTATCAAACCAAACTTGAACAATGTATCTGTCCGATCTGATAGATAAGTTCTGTTTGCATTCCTAAGGCCAGTGTGAGTTTCTAGTAGCCTTTCCTCTCAAATTTCTTTCATGGATAATTACAAAAACTACCCCTAAACTCTCCCACACTCTTTGTGGTGAGACTGGTCTCACATGAGTATTTGTCTTTGGTTTGCAGATTCGAGCTTTGCAATCAATTGCGGTGGGCGGTTGATTCGGTCGTCTGACCCGGTTGACTATGAGAGTGATAACGAGACTCTTGGCCCGGGCACATATTACGTGACCAGTTCCGGAAGATGGGCCGTTAGCAATGTTGGTCTGCCTATCAATAACAATAATCCGCAATATCAAACCAGCAACCAATCGCAATCCACGGATGATTTGGACTGGGAGTTGTTCCGAGATGCTCGGATCTCAGCTGGATCGTTGAGATACTACGGCTTAGGCCTTGAAAATGGTAATTACACTGTGAGGCTTCATTTCGCAGAGAATCAAATCCAAGATAATAGGACTTGGAGGAGTCTTGGGAGGCGTGTTTTCGACATTTATGTTCAGGTGTGTGTGTGTGTTAGTCGAACCTTGTATGGAAATGCCTTTCGTTTCGGAGCTCGGCTCAAATAAACTATTTCGACCTCGGTGACTTTCGAAATTACCGTATTGTTTTATTTATTTATTTATTATTCGGTTTTTATGCGGTACAGGGGAATCTGGAGCGCAGAGATTTTAATATACTAAGACGAGCTGGTGGGGTCTCCTTAAGAGCTGTTACGGAGGAATTCCGAGTTGAGGTGTCTGAAAACTATCTAGAAATCCATCTGTTTTGGGCAGGAAAAGGAACTTGCTGTGTACCTCGTCAATCCACATATGGACCTTTAATTTCAGCAATAAGCGCAAGACCAGGTACGTGAATTTTTCTGAAAACCGAAGAACTTTGGCTCCCAGTAATTTCGAATTTTGTATTCTTGGAAATATTTTTATTTTAAAATATGCATGTCAATATACACTTGGTAATATTTACGCAGATTTTGTCCCGACCGTTTCAAACAGGCCTCCTGGTGGGGCCATGAACCCGACTGGTATGATTGTCGGGATTGTTGTTGGCATTGCGGGTGCGAGTGTTATTGCTCTAGGTGCAGTGTATTATGTGTATCGCAGAAGAAAAAGGCAGAGAGACTTTGATAATGAAGGTATTTACCTTTCGCTATCATTTTTAACGTCATGTGTTATTTTATGAAAGATCCGAAATGAGAAAAAAAAAAGAAGGAAAAGATAATTTGTCTCCATGAATCTGCAGAGTTATTGGGCATTGATGAACGGCCTTACACATTCAGTTACGCTGAACTCAGAGCTGCAACCGATGATTTCGATCCTGGTAATAAGCTTGGGGAGGGAGGATTTGGACCTGTTTACAAGGGAACACTTGGTGATGGAAGAGTAGTTGCTATTAAACAGTTGTCGGTGTCGTCGCGTCAAGGAAAGAGTCAGTTTGTGGCGGAGATAGCTACTATTTCTGCCGTGCAACACCGTAACCTTGTGAAATTGTACGGTTGTTGCATCGAGGGAGACAAACGGTTGCTCGTTTATGAATTTCTAGTCAACAAGAGTCTTGACCAACTATTATTTGGAACAGGAAGTAAGAGTCTATTTCTTGACTGTGCAACACGTTACGACATATGCCTGGGTGTAGCAAGAGGCCTCGCTTATCTGCACGAGGAATCACGACTTCGAATTGTTCACAGAGATGTTAAGGCTAGCAACATTCTGCTTGATTCTGATCTCATCCCAAAAATCTCGGATTTTGGCTTGGCCAAATTGTACGATGACAATAAGACCCATATAAGCACTCGAGTTGCTGGCACATAGTAAGATCCTTCAAAACTATTTTCTTTTTTGGCAACATATTTTTTTCCAACTTTGGATGTGAGGGCATAATTGATTTGGTTTCTGTGCAGTGGGTATCTAGCGCCGGAATATGCAATGTTTGGACAGCTTACGGAAAAGGCCGACATATTCAGCTTTGGAGTTGTAGCTCTGGAGATCATAAGTGGAAGGTCGAATTCTGATGCGATTTTGGAAGATGATATGATATATCTACTCGAATGGGTATGTATTCGAGTTTGAGCCTTTGTGCACAATTATCATTTGGAAACAACTTATTGTCTAGATACTAATAATAACAAACCATTCAATGCTGCCTGTCACCTTAAGCAAACTACACTTGGCGAGTGTTTGCAAACACTTCAAGAAAGTATTGTCAGATAAAAGGCTGGAAACATGTAGGTTTTAGTTTAGGAAAAAGTGAATTATGGGACCAAAAGTGTTATGGCCTCAATCTTATGGGGACAAAAGTATAATTATCTCTCTTTTAACTATCCAGCTTCTAGCTTCTATTTTCAAATACTATCAACTTATGCTTCCAAATTATATTTAACTTCAACTACAATAAATCACTTTTTCTAAAAACAGATGTTTTTGCAACCATTCCCTTCAATATAGTTGTGGTAACATAATCCAACTAAACTCCGCAAGTGTTTGATTCGCTATTTCAGGCTTGGAACCTTCATGAAAACGGTAGGGAAATCGAGCTGGTCGACCCAACTCTACATAAATATGATGCAAATGAAGTTAGAAGGATTATCGGCATTGCGTTATTATGTACTCAAGCATCCCCGGCCTTACGGCCCCCTATGTCTCGTGTTGTGGCGATGCTTTCCGGAGACATTGAGGTGCCTCTTGTCACAACAAGACCGGGGTACCTAACTTACTGGGAATTTAACGACGCGACTAAACTTGTTTCAGAAATTGATAGCTCGACGTTGAGCTCTGATATTAGTCTTATCAATTCGGCTACAACTACAACAGCGACAACTGTCTGTTCACCTGTAAATCCTGCCAAACCAATGCTTCACGAGATTATTTGAAGATGAATTCTTGTTTGTATATAGATAAACTAGAATCATTTGCCAATGAATTTTGTTTTCCATTACAGAGTTATAAGATAGATAAGTTTTCTAATCTTCCAAACATGATAAATATATGTTGTATATTGATTGATTATTTATATGGGGCGCGGATATACGCACCCCCAAAATTTATGAGTTTACCCCTAATTATTTTAGACAAAAATAGGGCTTAATGAAAAGACTGAAATAACCCTACTCACAATATATAATTAAAATTAAAAAAATAAAATTAATATAATTATATAAACATTAATATATATATATATA
>BMAC01000100.1:1041245-1053753 GCA_014905375.1 Phtheirospermum japonicum | reverse complement strand
CAAAATACTATTAGTTAACCCCAAAACAGAAACATATTAAATTCTCGTAACTTCTTCTTCATCCCCAAAACCTGTTTCAATACCTAAAATAATTCACATTAAAAATTGTAAGAATGGAGGATAATGTTATTATTCTTGACATCTATCTGTTTTAGTCATTTTCTTTTCTGTTTTTTTGGGTGTATTACTATTTATTGGGTTGAAAATCGCGAATATGTTCGATCTGGTTTTAATGAACAACTGATGTATGTTCGAAAGTTCTGACCGAACATTATACATATGTTCGAATATATTATTTGAACACTTGCATATTGTTCGAATTATATTTATGAACATGGCTTATATGTTCGAAATTTTCGACCGAACAGATGGCTCTGGTTCTACGAATCAGAGTAGAACACGGTAATTTCTTTCAAAAACTTCAAACCCTAACCTAATAAGTGAATCAAACCCAATGAGAAACTTATCCCGTACATTTGATGGCTCATCCCGTTCCATTCTTCCTCTCGGTAAATTATATGAATTTTTCAAAACAATTTTTTCTTCCCTTTTTTCCCCTCTTTTTCTCCTCTGCCTGCTTTTTCTTTCTTCTTCGCAGTTTCTTCCTTTCTCACTTCTTTTCTTTTTCAAATTTATTATTATTCTTTTTATTTTAGTTTATTATTATATTATATATTATATTAAATAGGGGTAAAATAGGGTGTTTGTGGGGTTAATTTAGTAAAAGAAAATACATTTTAAAAATTTTTGGGTGTTCTTATCACTTGGGGTCAACTCATAAATTATTGGGGTGCGTATATCCGCGCCCATTTATATGAATAAAATATTAAGGGCAACACTCATGTGAGGCCATATTAACGAGTTTGACCCATTAGGTCGGATAAAATTCGGATCCTGATCCACTGACCCACATACCAATAATATAAGAATACACAATAACCATCTTTTGTATCAGATCCCTCACCACTTTCTCTCTCTCTATCGCTCTCTCATGGTTTCGCATCTCTAAATCATCCAATCTTCTTCTACCAACACCACCAGATATCTCCATCGCATCACTACTGCCCGACTTTGCCTCCGTCTCTGCCTCAAGCCCTTCTCTCTCTCCAATTATCGTACCTCCACTCCGCGAGATGCTAAACCTCCATTGTTTCTGTCCAAACATCGATGCACACCACCACCGTCATAGCACCCTCGGTCTCTTGTATGTAAGTGCTAATCTCATGTCATTTCCAGGAGATTGTGCGAGAGTTTAAGAATTTTTTAGGTTTTCAGGGTTAATTTTGTATATTTTGGTGTTAAATTGAAGTTCTAAAATTGCATTTATTTTATTCTAGAGGTAGGGTTAATGAGATTTGAGTTTAAATTAAAATATGATATTGATTTTTGTATATTTCTCAGGTTTTGGGCAAACTCACAGCTAACAATGAATATTGAAGACCAAATTGGTAAAGAAGCATATGGACAAAAAATCGAATGAAGATGAAGGTATTAATATATTAGTTCCAATCCAGTTATGTATTAGTTTTTGTATTATATGGTATTGGTTTTGAAGCAGTGGTGTATTCTTTGGAGTAGTACTATATTATGAGTTATTCAACAATATATTAGTTTCACAAGAGAAGTGTATTAGTTTTGGTACCGTGTGATATTGGTTTTGTAGCAGCGAAATGTTAGAAAAATTTAATTAACAAATATTATTGTTGATTTTCAGATTTTTGATTTTCTTTGTTAAATTACTCATGGAGATTGAAAGCAAGACAATGATGGAGAGCAAGATGCGGAGCAAAAACTGAATGAAGATAAATGCATATCATTTTACAATAACAATACATAAAAGATTATTTGTACTATTTGCAAAGTAATAGTTTTTCTGTTATATAGTATTGGTTTTCCTAATGTAAGGTATTAGTTTCTATATTTTAAAGTATTTGATTTATTTAGTGTTCTGTGTGGTGCCCCACTGGCGGAAATAGTTTTCTCTAAATGAGTTTTTTTGTCTAATACGTATTAGTTATCCTGTTGTAAAATATTGTTTTGATTGTTGCTATTTGTAGGTATATTGTTATTATTTTGTCGGTGTAATGACTTTTGTATGTATAAGTATTAGTATTTTTCTGGTTTAATAGTATTTGATTTGATATTTTGCTAGTATAATGCTATTTGATGTTCCTATTTTGCTAGTGAGATAGTTTTCTGTGCCATGATAATGATGTCAATTGGTGTAATAGGTTTTTACTGAAAATCGATATTTATGATGGTAAACTTTATGTATTCAATACAAAAAAATGACTTTTTATTTATTTACTTTTTGTAAAGAAAAAACCTTATACTTTAGAGAGTGTAATGTGTGACACCTTTCTTAATAAACCATTACTTTTAGTTATAAAACTAATACTTCAATGTACAAAAATCAATACTCTAGAAATACCAATACTCACAATTGAAATATCAATATATTTCATCAAAAAGTATTAATGCTTAGAATACATAAACCAATACTTTTCGGTGCAAAAACAAATGCTTTACAATAGAAAACTAGTGCATTTTATCGAAATATACTAATACATTTTAGTACAAAAATCAATACTAGGTTGTACAAAGATCAATACTTCATACTAGAAAAACCAATACATTTCAACAAAATAATACTTTTCAACTATCAACATATTTAATTTGCAAATGGACAACATAAACATTTGGTCTAAGGTGCTTTTCAGGTTCTACCATACATTATTATCTTTAGGTGCATGAAGTAAATAAAAAATAAAAAAATGCAATATTTGTAACTTTCCAAAATCCCAAAATGACAATAGAAACATTGCTAAGATTAGTAACAAAAGCAACATTCCTAGACCAAAAAAGCTCTCCCTATACGAGATCTTTGAGAATAAAAAAACTTAATTTATAAGATTATAAACCCCTCAACTGGACAAAAACAACTATTGTCGAAGCTAGAAACAAGTAGTTTGTTGTTGTTGAGTCGACTGAAGTCTGGCATGTGATAGAAAATCTGGACATACATCAATTTATATTGTCATCTAAACAAATCAATAATTTACCTCATGCGAATATATAATTCACACATATTAACACATTTAACATAAAAACCTGCATCATGACAATTGAATTGATCTCTAAAGCACAAATATAAACAATCAATATAAAAGAACATTGTTAATTGTTATATACATTTTCAACAAAACTTCACTTTTCACATCACACAACAGATCACCTACTCCACCTCACATCATCACCAACACCACCCTATTAGAAGTTTATGAATATATACAAAAGAAAGTGTTTGAAGTTCAACAAATAGAGGATCAAATAAAGATAAAACTACTATAATAAAGATACTTGTTGTTCCACTTTTTCGGATACTTAAGTCTAGATGAAAAGCCAACTATAAAATCCAAGAACATGAAAAGAATTTTAGTCAGTAAAAAAGAAAAAACAAATTGGGAAAATAAAAGAGGGGTGCACAATGTAATCACAAGATATCATATCAGTATATCCATAGCATATCGATGTGCTAAAATAATCAGTCCATGCGCAGTAAAAAATCTATATTCCTCAAGGTAAGAAAACAATGAGCCAGCAAATACTGAAAGATGGTAAACATATTACTGCCATATTTCTTCCATTCAGATTAAATTATCTTACCATTGATTAATTTTGGCATTCTGGTCCCTGAAGTTCAGTTTTTGTTTTTTATACTCTGCCATTAAAATTTCATCCCTTTCTTATATGTATTTTGTCTTAAACTTCTCAACATAAAAAGTCACATAAATAATAACCAAGACTAAATATTTTCAAATCATCATAACTTAATATAAATCAATCAATTAATCAAATATGTCTCATAAATGACTGCATGGTTACAAATCAAACAACTTTAATACACCAGAAATAGTTAATCCAAAACGGATCTTGCAGCTGAGTGAAAAGAATCGGAATGAGTCGGGCAGTCCTCGGGCACATATCTCACAAGTGTAGGTCACTCCCTTGCCCGGTCGAGGCTGTGGCCTTTCGTTCAAGAACACAATCTTGGCGCTATTGACTACATATGTTTGAATGCACGATATGTCGATAAAATTTTGAATCTCATTCACTCTCACCACATTATGATACGAAGATCGCCTTATCTACAAACATCACATATAAATTATTCTTCAAAATCCGTATCGAAATAATATGCGACAACTCAAATCCTAAAATATAGGAAATAGTTAACCCTAAAATACTAATTTCGAAACTGAAATCTTAAAATCGAAAGAAATTCACCTTTGATAAATCAACTGTGAATGGACAAGTCGTCGGTGCTCGGTGAAAAAGTGACAAACAGACGCGATCTTGAACGGAAAACTCACTGGATGCTCAGTGAAAAACTGAGAAACGGACGACCGTGGATGACGAAGGTCGTTGGTAGACTCATAGAGGCGAATGTGAATAAAAAATTACCGATAAACATCAGCAACGGCGGTTCACGGCTGGGAAAGACAGCGGTGATGGCTGCGGCGCTGGGTGCTGCGATTTTTTGGAAGCAACTGTGAGTCTAGCGGTGGTGGCCTCAGCGATTAACGATTAGGAACGGTGTTGAGATTGGAGTTTGTGTAGGGTTTCTGGTGGATAAGCTGCCTAATTTTGGGATTTCGGCAAGGAGCGTTGGCAGGGGATTGGTTTTGGTTGGTTTTAGGCCTCGATTGACTCGACACAAACAGATGTCAAGCTGGTTTGTGACGGCAATGAGGACTCCGGTGGACTGAAATCCGATGAATGGGGAGTTTGGCTCTCTGGAGACGGCGGGCAGTGGTGACGGGCGAGTAGACAGTCTGACATGGCTTTGCCGGCCTGATGCGATTGATTGGGTTGGAGTGGTGATGGCTCCGAGCTGTGGTTGAAGGCACAATAGACCTACTCTCTGATGCGATGGACGACAGCAACGGTGAGGGTCAGGCGACACGGTGGTGGTGATAGGTTTGGGGAAAAAATGCAGAAAATTTGGGGGAGATTTGATATAATTAGAAAAATTATAATAATGCCATCGTGTCGGTTCATGGGTTGGCCTAACGAGAGAGACCCTTTAATATGGACTTACACAAATCTTTGCCAAATATTAATAATGTGGAGCCTTAATAACTCCATGTAATCTCTTAATTTTATTAGTTCTTCTCAAACATGAAGTTTATCCAATAGCCCCTCTTTGATGTAAAATATATATCTTCTCACTATTCAAATATATCTCTTCTCATCATCCCATAGTGTGAGGCAAATGTATGCATTTTTCATCCTATTTCATCCGATCCGGGTGTGATAGGGTTCTGAAGGATGAACCGGATATGGACAGTCTCTTTTGGATGGTAAATATTTCTCAAAACATGGAGTGTGAATCAAACCCATGTTTGAATTGAGATACTGATGCGTTCTTCCCTTCTGAATCAGATAGATTCATATCTGAAAGAGGTTGACAATAAGTTTTTTTAAAATTGACTATTTTATGGTTACGATTATATCTTTTTCATTTTATTAATGCATTACCATGTTCTCCATAGATCAGATTATATATTCTCCATAGATCAGATTATTTAGTGGATTGGACTTCACTTAACTATCTTGATTTTAGATGTTAGGGCATAGATCAGAATAATGTTGTCCATAGATCAAAGTTATCGTAAAATTGTCACCCAAAGTTTGGAATCAATATTTGGTTTAACCTTGATTATGGTAATAAGTTATTATTTGTTTGAGGATTTGTTGAGGGATGATATGAAGACCTTTTACCAACCTCTCTATAACCTATTCCATACATATTCAAGTAAGTAATGAGGATTTTACGACACTTTATACTAACCACCCATTCAATTTATGACAAATATTTAATATATCACAAGTCCATTGTTATCATTTGGTCTTCTTCTACAAACTTTCTAGAAACATTACTACGATTATTCCAACAATTCTTCCACTTAGATTTTGATATAACATTTAAGGTGTTCATGCATGATAGTGTGTTTTGAAATATACTTGCTTTTAGTTCAAACGCAATAAAAGGTGGTCGTAAGAACCAATATTTCACGTTTTTCAATTAAAAATAAGGAGAACATGCACGTATAGTTCTCTCCATGCTAGAATCATGAAGTCTTATAAAAGCAATTACAACTTTTATTAGAAGCTGCATCATTTCATTTCTTGTTTCACCAGTGGTCGCCACGACATACGTGGGGCATACAGGGCATACAGGGCCCCAAAATCATGAAGTCTCTTCTTGTTCGTGTATACAGTACAAGGCCTCCGTATTGGACTGAACTTATAATACTAATTAAATGAACTTTAAATTTTAATTGAAGTTAAGGTCTTTAGATGACGATAAACAAGTATTTAAAAAAAAAGATAAACCGGTATTATTAAGAAATGCAATTGAAATCTTAGAATTTGTAAATACTTTGGATTATCTTGATGTTTTGATTATTTATAATAATCACTGCTACAGAAAACGGATTTTACATCAGTTATTTTTTTCACTTAACATCGGTTTCTGAACCGATGTAGATGAGAGCGTTGTAAAATTTCACAACTTTACATCCGTTGTAGAACCGATGTAATATGGACTGTAACTAAACCTTTTCTTTAGAAGAAACGATGTAAAAGAAATTTATTTTAACTTCAGTCATTAATATAACCGATGTAAAAAGTACACCTGGAAATTTGTAATCGATTTATACCCGATGTAAACATCGGTGATTTTACATCAGTTATTAAACAGCCGATGCAATATGTGAATCAACTTACATCGGTCAAATAACCGATGTAAAGAGCACAGAAATTTACATTGGTCATTAAAAGAAATGATGTAAAAGAAACTTAATTTAACTTCGGTTATTAATATAACAGATGTAAAAAGTACTGATTTTTTATTTCTTTTTGTATTTTGCCGTTTTAGGTGATTCACACATGGAAACTTGTAACCGATTTATTTCACATAGTCAACCCGAACTCTACAAGGTAAAATTTATCAAAACAATAATTCGAGAAATAAAATACGTATGACCTACACCAAGTACTAGTTTTAACCACATCCAAGTAACATCTCGAGTCCAAACGACAAAAACCAACCTAATTAATAAACTTCCAAAATTCAATGCTAAAATAACACACAATTCTAATCATACAATAATACATTCTTCATTTCAAAAAAACATCTTGCCCATTGTTTCCGAATTTCTTCAATGTCATTTGGATTAAGTCGTTCGATATCATTAAATACCTGTAACATATATTGTAACACAATAACAAATACAAATTATAAATAAAATAGTTAAAGATTGAAATTTATCTCTTCCCAGTTGTCCGTAATTCCTACTTGAATTATAGTCCACATCCAATGCATAATGTAATATCTACATTCCCAACCTCCGGATTGCTTATTACACTAATATACAACATAAAAATAAACTTTGAATAAATAGGTTACTAACCAACTGTACAAATGTACCGCAAATATAAACCGAGAGAATAATAATAATAATAATAATAATAATAATAATAATAATAATAATAATAATAATAACAATAATAAGACTTAATGATGCAAGACATTTTTCTCGAATCCAAGAAATAACCAAGAAACATGTTTGGTCTAGAAACACATTTCTATGATCTAGGAAAGCCATGTTTTAGTCAAAAGAGCTAAAGATAAAATGTGTTTACAAAAAATGACTGAAAAACTTTTTTTTTTTTTTTAACAAATGAATGGCTACAAAGACCCATTAACAACGATGAAAGAAGTTGTCAAAAACAATAAAAATAGTATAATTAGTAGCCAAACAAAAATGCATTGTTTGTTGTACCTCCACTTCATCCAGGTTGACTCCATTATCCTTGAGAAATGATAAAAGGTTCGAGGCTATCATCAGTTAGCTTATAGTGGCCGCTGTAAGCCGATACACACTGTAAAAATACAAACGTGTGAATTGTAGTGTATAATTATCAGAAAAAATAAATTGTATACAAATAGCAATTAGCTAATGCAATAGACATGCTTGTTTTTCAGACAGTACCTTAAGCATTCCACCATCTGCTATAAGCCTTTCGGCAGCTAAAGTAGTCCCTTGATAAATCCAAAAAGATTGGCTATCAAAAATATGGGGTACTAACCTCAAATATGAGATCAGCGACCTAAACCAACCTTCAAATATGTCACAGCGATTTGCTAAGCCCTCGAAAGCTACTCCTGGAGACCTAGCTGGCCCTGCAAAACAACACCTTCAGACGGGTCGGATGTCAGACCCGTGAAGGTGCTCTGATGCTTAAGTCAAAAGAAAATGGTAGTATTAAAGCCCAAATATGATAAAATCCAGATAAAATAATGAGAGATATACACCTCCTTTTATAGAGACAAGAGAAGTATTCCCCAAACCAAGGGTTTCCTTCTCCCATCACAATTCCATAATTACCACAACACTACAACCGACTTAGAATTAGGATTCCACCTGTATGCTAAGTTCCCATAAACAATAAATCTCTTACCGTAATAGGCCTGGTCCCTTTATTCTTTCCATACAATCCACCAAGACCTCATAAACCACTCACATTAAGCCCGTAGGCTTAATATTCATAAAGCCCAAGACCGAGCTCTATCACCCATCACAAACATAAGAGGTCGCGACCCTATATGAGAACTCATCCTCATACTCCAGGTCGCTACTCTACCAACCAGCTCGCCCACTTCTCCAAAGAAACCATTCAGCTCGCTCACTTCCTAGAAGAACACCCTTTCCAGGAAATGAGGTCGCTTACCACAAATACCCCTATATATTTTAAGTAATATTACGTATGGACATTTTGGTCCGTATCATCTAGTACTCCATGTTCTAGCTGATTGAGGTTAGACGTGCCCACCAGTTTGGAGAAACCGGCCAAACCGCCGGTTTGAACCGGAGGTCAACGGTTGCGGAAACGGTTGACCATGGTTTAAACCGCAACTGGAACCGCAACCGCCGTTAAGGCGGGCCGGTTCCGGTTCCCATACCCTAAACCGTAAACCGGCGGTTTAAACCGCCGGTTAGAAAATTAAAAAAAAAAAATATCGGTTCAAACTGGCGGTTCAACCGTCCAAAAATAGCCGTTGGGGTGCGGTCAGCGAGCCGTTTGAAATCAACCAGTCTTGATCTTGTGACCGTTGATGATCGACGGTCGAGATCAAGTAACCGTTGATTCAAACCGCCGGTTCGACCCGAAACCGGCGGTTAATACGCTTCTTTTTTTTTTTCACTCCTATAAATACCTCCATTCCCAACTCATTTCTATCACACCAATCTCTCATCTTCTGTAATCTCTCTATTCTACATTGTCCCTCTTTGCAAATTTTGTGATTTCCAAGATTCTTTAATTATTATCAAGCCTTCCTAATTCTAAACTAAACTTATTTAAGTTTAGTGTTATAATTCCAAATATATTTCGTATTTTCTAGTTATAATCCTAAATTTATAATCCTACTACTTTATCCCACTACTACTCTTTCTTATTTTTTTGTATTAATCTTAACTTCTAAAAAAAAATGTCAAGCCGTGGAGGTTCTTCTCGTTCCCGTTGAGTCGATAAGGGAAAGAGTATAACACTCAATGACGACGCCAATGTCCATCCCATCAGCTTATCACAAGGCAACACTCCTTTGGTCGGTGACTACAATCCCAATCGCATCGAAATTGACGAAGATTGGAGTGATACCGACATTGATCGATGTTATCGAGCCGCCGCCGCCTTTGCCGGTGAAGATGTGCCTCCCATTGAAGAGGAGGATGAATTGCCTCCTCCAAGAAATCCAAAAACTCGTTCTCGGGCAACAACGGAGTTAAAATCCGACATTTTCAAGAAACATTTTCAAAAAATAGAAATCCCGCCACCCGCAAACGAGCCACCTTCGGAAGATGGCAAAAAACGAAAAAGGAGGTACCGTGTCACTTGCAACTATTTTACATCATCTTACCAATTTCTAGAAGGATGAGGATATGGGAATATGCACAACCATCTCAACAACAAACACCCCGACAAAGTCGGCATCGATAGGACTCAAACACAACTACAAGGAGGACAAGTAAGTACGAACTCCTCTTCTTTATTTACATATTCCGATGCTACTCATAGAAAGGAATTAGCAAAATTTGTTTCTTCTAGATCTCTTCCTTTTAACTTTGCCGGTGATGATTTATATGCAAAATTCACCCAACTTTCTTTTAATCCCTCGAGTACGAGCATCTCACGCTCTACCCTTACTCTTGATATTAAAAAATTTGTTGGTGAATATAAGTTAAACTTATGTTATGAATTTGCTAGTTTACCAAACAAAGTTTCAATTTGCTCGAATGTTTGGAGTGATCATTGGGAACGAAACTCTTACATGGGTGTTACATGTCATTGGGTTGATAATTCATGGACTTTACAAAAACGTTTGCTTGCATATAGAGGTTTTAAAGCTCCTCACAATGCACATAATATTTATCAATTAATTAATTTGATTTGTCAAGAATATGGTTTAGTTGAAAAAATATTTTCTATTTCATTTGACAATGCACCTTCTAATACGGTGAGTGTTAATGAGCTTATTAGTATTTGTAAACCATCTATTGGTGGCTTGTTTTTTCATATTAGATGCATATGCCATATTTTGAATTTGTGTGCTCTGGTTTGCATGTTTTGAAAAATGAACTTTCTCCAATTAAAGCGGCGGTCACGTGTATTCATAGAAATAAATCTTTGCAACGAAAATGGGCAAGATTTTGCAGGGTAAACGGGTTTGAACCTAAAATTTTTTCAACCGATGTCCCTACTCATTGGAACTCTACATATAAATTATTGAAAGATACATATTCGTATAAAGAGGTTTTGTGTTCGTTTTTTGCCCAACAAGAAACTGGAATTATGTTATATACAAACCAATGGTCTACGTGTAATTATTTGAAAAAGGTTTTAAAGGTGTTTAACGATGCTACTAATTTATTTTCCGGTGTTTATTATCCTACTTCTCACCTTGTTGTTGAAAATTGTGTTAAAATTGCATTCGTCTTTAAGGAGTGCATGAAAAATGAACGATTGGAAGAATGTGTTATTTATATGAAACGAAAATAGTTGAAGTATTTTCATTTCATTCCAAGTATATTTYTAGTTGCTACATTATTAGATCCTAATAATAGAGAAAGTGGTTTAGAATTTTATCTTAATAGTTATTATGATACTTTATTGCCGTTTGAAGACTATGAATATCCTTCTGTTGAAAATATTATTCAAAATGTGAAAAAGTATTTATATGATATGTTTAAAGAATATAGTATAAATTTTGATGGTCCTCTTCCTATGAGTTGCGGGCGATAAACTTCTACTAGAAGTGGTAATCCTAGTATAAGTGGTGACGACGACGATGAAATTGAGGGATTTCAACATTTTTTGAAACAAGAAAAGTCACGAATGGGGCAATCGGGTTATTCATTCGGTTCTAACCCTTATCGAGAACTTGAAGCTTATCTAACAACGGCTTTTGAGTATGGAACGTTGGGAGAAAATAAAGCCGATAGCGAGTTTGATATTTTGAATTGGTGGGCATCGAGGAAATCACTTTATCCAGTTATTAACATCACTGCGAGGGAGATATTGGCCGTTCTCGTATCAACCGTTTCAGTCGAACAAGCATTTAGTGAATGGGGGGTACATGCTGGACGAGCGGAGATCCAAACTTACACCTCACAATCTCGAGTGTCAAATGTTATTGCATGATTGGGTCAACACCGATCGATGGAAACAAAAAAACATTCTTAGTGAAGATGAAGAGAGCGAGACGTATTATGATACCATGGGATCTAGAAACGAGTCATAAATGGATGAGTATGGTACCCCCCGCACCACCACTTCCGATTCCAAGGTAAGTAAGGTAAGTGAGAACTACGTGAACTTTGATTCCCAAGATAAGGGATACGTAGGCAACTATCTTCAATTATTTGAAATTAAAATTTCAAATTTTAACTTCAAATATTTGAAAATAGTTCAAGTCCAGTTTCTTTTTAATTTTCTTTTTTGAATTTATTAAAACTCTTCTAATATAATTTTTTTATTTTAACTTCAAATATTATAAATGTGATTTGTACTTTTTTGTACACTTTTTTGTTACCTTTTTGTGTCGCATTTGCGTGTGTTTTGTTTTGCGAACGAGGAGCGACAACCGGCGGACGGCTATAGTAGACACGAGAAAACTGAACCGGAGCAGTCGAACCAGTCGATCGACTAGATCTCTCCGAATCGACTGGAGTCCAGAAGGTTTGGCAATTTTGGGCGAAGTAGTCGATCGACTCGTACAATCGACTCGGGAAAGCTTACCGCTCTATAATCGACTACGTACTATTGCGGAGACGATTTCTTAGAGTGCTAAGAAATGTTCGATCAAAATGGTTCAATTTTATATTTTTTTTATTAAATTTAAATTTTCAAAGTATTTGTTATATTTTCCCACTAACTTCAA
>BMAC01000100.1:1029403-1041047 GCA_014905375.1 Phtheirospermum japonicum | reverse complement strand
TTTTCCCACTAACTTTAAAATTTTAAAATTCTTCTAATATAATTTTTTTTTATTTTAACTTCAAATATTATAAATGGTTCAATTTCATATTTTTTAATAAATCTAAATTTTCAAAGTATTTGTTATATTTTCCCACTAACTTCAAGATTCTAAAATTTTTCTAATATAATTTTTATTATTTGATACATTACATTTTAAAAAATATATATTAACATCAAAAATCCAAAACATATGAATTAAAAAAAACCGGCGGTTTGCAAACCGGCACAAACTGGCCGGTTTCACGGTTCGGTTCCGGTTCCAGGTTTCTGCTGAAACCGAACCGGCGGTTCGAACCGTCTGAACACGTCTAATTGAGGTATGAAATCAGGTAGGACATGTAAAAACAAAATCAAAAGAGCACAACCACTAAAAACAACAATAAAACATAAACACATAAATAAATCACCATTTCAACTTACCAAACCATGTTTTAGGATCACACAGCCCGACAAATCGAGCTATAATACCAACCATCCCACTGTAAATTACCAAGCATACCTGCGACCTCCAAAATATCAACTCGCTGAACTCGCTCATTATTTTTAAATAAAATGATCACCTCGTAAGAGACGACTACGAATCCCCAGACCAAGTCCCCAGAATCGACTTGAAACCATACAGCGCTCATCCACGACCTGAAGTTATACTGGGACTCAATAATTTCAGAAACGCAATCATAAACAGCCTTAAAAGTCAAAACACGCCTTTCTCTATCCATCCCATCCCTTTTAAGTTTCATTAAATGCAGCCTGACACCGTGTCGGGCATGTGTCACCTCCCCCTTTTCTCGAAGGTTTAATAAACCCACTGGGCCCAAAACATCCCCAAAAGAAACCCTACCAACTCCCGCTCCAATCTGTCCCATCAGCTTTCTCGCCGCCCAACACACAAAAAACCACTTCACCTTCCTCATATATCACTTTTCAGAAATCCCAAGCAAACTGTCCCCATTTTCGCTCTGCAAAAAAGCTCACCATCCATCAGATTTTCAGAAATTTATCAACAGCGCACCACTATACACCGACCTCCATCACTACGAAAATGTGTAAGTCCCCCATATCCTTCATCCTTTCAATAATTTAATTCCGTTATCATAAATGTATTGCATCTGCTGAGTTATTGTATGTTTGCGATGTTCCCCTCCCTCTGTATTGTTTGATTTATGATGAAATTAGCGTCCTCCAACCCCAATTCCCAAAGTTCCAGCCTTTCTTCTGATTCGAACCCTACCACAAACCCATACATTTTTATCAGGAGGCGAAAGCAGCCCCCCTCTCCCTCCGGCCTTCGTGACGAGCCAGAAGGCGATGTCGATTGGTCGGAATTAGAAGCCCAAACTAGGGTTCATATGGACGCCCAGGCTTCTCTAGAGAACATTTCTGAAGATCCTTCCCCTGCCCCTCTAGCCCTTACGAACATACCAGAGGGTATTCCTGTAATTGAACACACAAACCCACAGCCTTGCGAGCATTTCTTAGAAAACCCAGTGACCGTAGCTCGTGTCGTAAAAGCTATCGACCTACCTTCCTCATCCCTTAGCACCAGGGGAATTAAAGACAATTACTGGCTACTCCCCAACCTGGAGAAACTTGACGAGTTCAAACGAACCCTTAACCTCCCCAACACCGCCAAACTGATCTTACCCGATATTATCCATCTAGATCCCTTAAATCCACCTCCCAACCATGTAACTCTCTTTGACGAGCTACTTAGGGCAGGCCTTAGATTTCCCCCACAATCTTTTTATATTAGAATCTCCCTCCTGTACAAAATACCCCTCTTACAAATGACTCCTAACTCTATGAAATACCTGGCGAGCTACATTATATTATGTAAATATTATAAGACACAGCCTGACCCAGATTTTTTCCATTTCTATTTTCAAATAAAATACCAGAGTCATTCCTTCTACCTTTCTGCTCGTACTGGCAGAGCCCGCTTCTTAATAAACCCTCCCAATAAAGTGCCTGAGTTGAAGAGAAATTTCTTTTTTATACAAAATACTGAGGAATGGCCCTTTATGACTGAGATACAATACCATACTCCAAAACAACCCCCGACTCCCAGCCCCAAATATCTCCCCGCTCTATATAAAAAATGCTCTGACCAGCTCGCGAAATGGAGCAAACGCCCATTTGACATGGTGCTGCTTACCAGTCGATCTGATGTCTTCCGGTACGTGGGTATCGACTCTCGCCCAGTCGAACCAGATCTTGCCCTTACCGAATCTGAGTTTGGTAGGTTCTCCAAGCCTCATAATTCCACCTCAACCCCCACTGCCAAAACTGAATAATAACACCTTTTATTGCCACTGCAGTTGCGTTCATCAATAGCTGTGCTGCATCACGCTCCGAGATAGCTAAGGAACAGTCTTCTCCACAACCCGCAGCTGCCCCAGTGCCTTCTCCAATCGACGTAGATGAGGCACTGAATCATGCCTTTGGGACAGAGGTAGAAGATGAAGATGTGGAAGAGGTCCAGCTATTAAAGAGATCTCAAAAGGCCAAGGGGAAACGCCCCCTGAAATCGGCTACCAAGAGTCCAAGCCCTCCTGAGCCAAAACGCTGCCGCCTCCAGAAGACCTACGCTGCTACCCTCGCCAGCTCGCCTGACCTCAACAAAGGATTGGCTCAATGTGAAAATACCAAAGAGATCCAAGCCTTCCTAAAGGAGCGCATAACCAAACAGGTAGACTTCGAAAAACACTTCCTTCTAACACAATTTACCCTTGCAAATTCTTATAAAATTTTATGGTGCAGTTGGGCCCCCTAGTCTCCAAACTTTTTGAGGAGTTGATGGCTCGATCGATGGGGAGAGAAATCCAAAAGACATGTGACGAGATGATTGCACAGACCGAACAACAAACGCGACAACTATCGTTGACTCAAGGAGAACTGGATGGCGCGATCAAACTGTTGAAGGCTCGCGAGGAAGAGATATTGATTCTGAAAAGCCAGGTAAACAGCCTGAAGGACAAGGCAGTTCGCACAGGCAACGAGCTTAAGGACGCACAGAAACAGGCTGGGGAGCTCACACTGCAAAATCGAAAACTTCAAGAACAGAATCAAGCAGTTCACGAGCAGGGCATGGCTGAAGGTTGGCGGACCTTTCTGTCAAGGGTGGTTGGCAAGAAGTTCATGAGCGCCTATCGAAAGGAACTAGTGGACGCATATGAGAAGCCCTCCATATATTTTGGTACGATGGCTGCTGGTTCTCAAGAATGGCTCTTCACTGCTACTGGGATAATCAAAAAGCAGGTCGCAGCTCTGAATGTCACTTACACTCCCGACGTTCCAGCCATCATCAACCAGATGACTCCCTTCAGCACCTTCAAAGGCGATTGGAAACAACCAACTGACGCGAAGTGGTGGTTATCGTGTCAGAGTCGAGCCATCCTGTCTACCAAGCTATCCCCCGAGCTAGAGGCGCCTCTGGAAGACCTGATTCCTCTGTCTGAACCAAGTGCCACTGAAAACCTGCCACCTCCCTCTTCTGAAAAAACTGTCTGAAAAATCTGTACTTATGCCCGTAATATGTAGGAATAATTTATTATCCCTGTAAGCACTTTCGCTTTATTCAATATCTGCATAGCTTATTAATTCTCAGCATGCACAATCCTGCACTTAAAACTTATGTAAAAACCACAAACCATGTATAAAATACACCCTTAAGATAATATTGGTCGCACTAAATTACAAACCATCACACTTCTCCCATGAGATCGCAAGATCCTAAAAACAATCAAACTATAACCCACAAACACTATAATCAACCAGCATTCAGAAAAGACAACCATCCATAAGAACATGAGGAAAATATGTAAGTCAAACATATCCTTTCCAAGCACAAGTAAAACATCACAACCACTTAACCATAGAAAATCATCAAGATAGCTCGCCAAAATTCATTTATTATATATTATGAAAAATACCCCCAAAAGGGTACATTACCAAGATAAACACGAGAGAAGTGCCCCCGGTCAAGGGTTACCTTCTCCCGCAAAATACACAGACAACCTCACCGACTGAATAGAAGCGTCAACCCAAAAAAAACAAAAACCCCACTACGAGAGAGGTGCCCCCGAACAAGGGTTACCCTCTCCCACCATCGCCGACCTAATAGAAGCGTCAGCCCACTGAAACAAAAACTCCACTACGAGAGAGGTGCCCCCCGAACAAGGGTTACCCTCTCCCACCATCGCCGACCTAATAGAAGCGTCAGCCCACAAAAACAAAAACTCCACTACGAGAGAGGTGCCCCCCGAACAAGGGTTACCCTCTCCCACCATCGCCGACCTAATAGAAGCGTCAGCCCACTGAAACAAAAACTCCACTACGAGAGAGGTGCCCTCCGCACAAGAGTTATTCTCTCCCACCCCAAACACACCACATCCGCCCTCTAGGCATAATACTTCTTCAAATGACACACATTCCAGCTTCTAGGTAAGATTTTTCCACTCGTATCCTCAAGTATATAAGCTCCCCCTTGAAATAAATTTACAACTTTAAACGGCCCAACCCAATTTGGCTCCAACTTCTTAGTCATGCGTAATGCATCAGCTCACCTCCATACCAGGCCGCCGACCTAAAAACAGCAATGCTTGACCCTTTTATTAAAAGCAGCCTGTACTCTTTGTTTATAGTGCTCAACCCGAGCTGCAGCCTTGTCTCGTATTTCATCAATCATTTCGATCGCTCTCCGAGCTAACCTTTCATTCTCCTCCACATTGAATGATGTTAAACACTGCGATCCTCCTACTATCTCTGCTGGAATAACCGTATCCATCCCATAGACCAAACTGAAGGGCAACTCTCCCGTAGAGGTTCGGGGAGTTGTTCGATAAGCCCACAAGACCGATGCGAGCTCTTCTTCCCAAAGTCCTCCTGTCTTTTCCAGTCGCAACTTGAGTCCCTGCACAACTATATGGTTAGTAACCTCCACTTGGCCATTAATTTGGGGATGCGCCACAGAAGCAAATCGCTACTTCATCCCCATCTCTTTGCACCACTTTTGAATCTTTCTCCCATTAAACTGGGTTCCATTGTCGGATACTAACACTCACGGCACGCCAAACCTGCAAAATATATTGTTAAAAATAAAATCCATCATATGTTGCTCGCTTATGCTTGTAACAGCTTCGGCCTCTACCCACTTCGTAAAATAATCAATCGCCACCACCAATTACTCTTTATTGTCCGGGGTCTTTGGAAAGGGCCCCACGATATCAATTCCCCATTGCGCAAATGGGCACGGCGAGCTCATAACCACCATCTCTTCAGCCGGTATATGAATAACCGGAGCATGCATTTGGCACTTCTTACATGTTCTCACGAGCTCGCTAGGCATACTCTTCATTCTTGGCCAAAAGAAGCCAGCCCGCAATGTTATGCCAACCAACGCCTTTCCCTTCGCATGATCGCCACAATATCCTTCGTGTATCTCTTTAAGCACTTACAACCCTGGCTCCGTAGCCAAACATTTCAGGAAAGGTCCAAAACGCGACCTCTTGTACAATTCCTCATTCATCACACAAAAGCGAGCTGCCGTTCTAGCCTCTTTTGTTGTCAATTTCTCTGCGCCTTCCTTCTCTTTGACCAGGAAATCCCATATAGTTGTACGCAAATCATTTTTAACCTCAAGATCTATAACTTCCTTCCCTTATTCCACACTAATACGACTCAATTCCATCAATGTGGTTCTTCGAGTATCACAAGTCCCCAGCGCTCTTGCTATCCGAGCGAGCTGATCCGCCCGAGTATTTTCAGCTCGCAGTAAATGCTCCAGTTTAAATTCTTCAAAGCGTGTTGCCTCTTCGCGCAGTTTGTTCAAATATACTGCCATCCGCTCTTCCTTGGCTTCAAAAGAACCATCGAATTGACGAGCTATCAGCTGAGAGTCCGTGTAGGCCCATACCTTTCTTCCTCCCAGCTCGCCTGCCATTTTGATACCCTGCAACACAACCTCGTATTCAGCCTCGTTATTGGATGCTTTATACCCCAACTTGATCGCGAACTCCAATTTTTCTCCTTCTGGGCTGGTTAACACAATACCCAGCCCTGCTCCCGACAACATAGTCGAACCATCAGTGTATATTGTCCATGCTTTTACTTCTTCGCCGCGTCAGATGGGCGTACCATCTCTTGCAAAAAATATGCCAACACCTGAGCTTTGATAGCTACCCTTGGTTCGTACACCACGTCGTACTCACTTATCTCCATAGCCCACTTTACCAATCTCCCAGATACATTTGGATTACTCAAAACCTACTTAAGAGCTAAATTAGTACGCACCTTCACCCTGTGACTCAAAAAGTACGGCCTCAATTTCCTTGTTGTAAAAATCAACGCAAAACCTCCCTTTTCCAGCTCGGAATATTTCAACTCAGCACCCCGTAACATCTTGCTAATGTAATAAATAGGCCTTTGCGTGCCCGCCTCTTCTCTGATCAACACTAAACTCACTGCAACCTCTCCCACCGATATGTATAGGATCAGGTCCTCTCCAGGCATTGGCTTAGTCAACAGTTGTATCTCATCCAAATACTTCTTTAGGTCCTCAAACGCATCCGCAGCTTCTTTCGTCCACTCAAACTTGGATCCCTTCCGTCCCGCACTGTGCAAGGATGTGGCATCTCCAGAACAGCTCGTACTTTCTCTGGATTAACTTCCATTCCTCGCTCTATTACCATATAACCCAAAAACTTCCCAGACCGCACACCGAATGCACACTTCTTTGGATTAAGCTTCATCCCATATTGTCTTAGTATAATAAATGTCTTCCTTAAGTCCTCCACATGGGATCCCGCTTTCTTGATCTTGACCAGCATATCATCAACATAAACCTCCATAGTGGACCCCAACAGATCTTTAAACATCCGATTCACCAACCTCTGATAGGTCGCTCCAGCATTCTTCAAGCCAAAGGGCATGGACATAAAGCAATATGTCCCCGTAGAAGTAACAAAACTCATTTTGGGTTGATCCTCCTTTGCAAGAGGTATTTGGTGATACCCTTGTGAAGCATCCATCATGCTCAGCAGCTCGCACCCTGAAGTCGAATCTACCAACTGATCAATTCGTGGCAATGGGTAATGATCCTTTGGGCAAGCTTTATTTAGATCGCGAAAATCTACACACATCCTCCACTTTTGTGCCGGCTTTGGCACCATCACGACATTAGACAAATACTCATGGAATTGAATTTCTCTTATATGACCTGCCTTCAGCAATTTTTGCACCTCCTCCTCAATTACCTTATCCAGCTCCGGCTCGAAATGTCTCCTCTTCTGCTTACTGACCTCGCCTCCGGGTCTGCATTTAAGTGATGTTGCATGACCTCCGGAGATACTCCTGTTAACTCCCCATCCCCAAAGGCAAATACATCTCGAAATTCTCTCAATAACCTCACCAGCTCGTCTCTCAATTTTTCAGGTATTAAGGTCCCCACACTCGTAGTATAATCTGGGCGACCCTCTTCTAATGAGATTTCCATCAATTCTTCATTGAGTTGAACAGAATTCTCCTGTTCCTTCATCTTTTTCGCATTAAGTACTCCTTCTGGCTGATTATCGTCCCTTTCCCATTTATTTTCAACTAATCCTCTCCTAACCATCAGGTGATAGCACGATCTCGCGACCTGCTGTTCCGAAATAACTTCCCCTACTTTGTCTCCCACCGGAAACTTGATACTCATATGATAATTTGACGATACTGCCTGGAATGCGTTAAGGGATGGTCGTCCTAATATAACATTATATGCTGACCTTCCCCGAACTATCAAAAATTTTAGACTTCTCCTTGCTCGCAACTCATCCTTCCCTAGTATCACTGTCAGCGTCATCTCTCCCTCAGTGATCACCTGTGCCCCATTGAATGTATATATTGGCGTACTCACAGATCGTACCTTATTTTCCAATTTCATCTGCTAAAGACAATCTGTATGTATTATATTCACCGAGCTCCCATTATCCACAAAGGTTCTGCTGACCTCGTATCCAGCCACCTCAGCTTCAATTACCAACGCGTCATTATGATCTTCCTACATCCCGCGTCGATCATTAGGGCCAAAAGAGATGACCGGCCCTTCCATTTGAGATCGCCGACTCACATTGGCGACCTCCCACGTTCCAAAGCGAGCTGACTTAACATGCCTCTTTCGCGCATTGTTGGAATCCCCATCAGTTGGACCGCCCAAGATCATGTTTATCCTCCCTTTTTTTCTTCGTGGGCCTATATGTCCCTGATTTCCCTGTTGCGGTTGTCTCGCGACCTGATCCTGGGGCGGATCTCTTGGTGGTGGTGGAGGCAATGGTCGCCCCTGCTCCTTCGGTTCTCTATCTTTGTAAATCACTTCCTTCAGATGCCCATCTTTTATGAGTCTTTATATCTCCTCCCTGAGATGCCTGCAACTTTCAGTAAAATGCCCGTAATTATTGTGAAATAAAAGAATGAATTAGTCTTGGGGTGAGTAGGAATCGCCTTCCGATCTTCTGGCCACTTTATCACATTGGGTATCAAGCGTTTCATAATAGTGAACACCTTAGCCCGCGGGTAGGACAACAGTGTAAAATCCTCATTTATCCAATCTCGCATATCCTCTTTCGGCCTTTTGCTAATCACAGAGCTCGAGCTCAAGAGCCCGCGCACTATCAATCTTGGTTCTCTCCTCAATTCCTGACTCGCACGTATTTGTCACAATTTTTTGTATATTTGGCTAGTGTTTTAGTTAGATTTGTTGTTAATTTTAGTATAAGTTGGATAGATTGAGCGTATTTTCGTATTTATGTGTCTCCGACTTATTTTACCACATTTTATGTTTATTTTAGGTATTTTGAAGTCTTTCGGTGTTATGGTGGACGAGTGTGGGCCCGCGAGTGGAGTTTCAAAGAAATTGGGCCCTGATTTGGTACATTGCAGCTGACACTGGGTATGTCATCCACACTGGCTTACCCAGTGTCAAAACCCAGTGTTAGAAATCTGGCAGAAAGATCCCTCCGACCGGACTGGGAGACCATCCGATCGGACAAAAGCGTTACAAACTTGGATTTTGTGGAGATTTTAAGTTATGGAAGGGCTATTTGATGGCTACAAAAGGCCAAGAACTCAGCCACATTCAGGGACACAAAATACCACTAGGAATCCATTCAAGAACCAATAATCCCTCATCCGATTCGTGACAAACCGGGTCGAGAAGACAATCTCGAACCTCTTGGGGATGACAACCCAAGAGCGTTCTTGAATTGTTTTTCCTTTCATCATTTCATTTGGTTGGTTGGTGATAACCGCTGGAGACGGAGGCTCGTGACAAGCTCCCAGGATTCAGCGAGGTTCATTTCATTCCCGAAAGAGTTGAGGTTAGCAAGGATTCCTCATAGTTATCATGGATAGTATTTTCTCGAAATTTAGTAAACTCTAAACCCTGTTCTTGTTAATTAGTTTGGATCTCATGTTGGTAATTCTTGTGTAGATTATGATCTTGTGATATTATGTTTGAATTATTGTTCTTGGTTTCTTATGAACAGTTTCGTGAGGATTCGTTTAGCGTTAACTAGTTAATTAGTATTATCATGATTTGGATATTGTGTTTATGATATTGAATTTGTCAATGATTTCTAATTAGAATTTACGGGTCTAGTGCCCGAAATCGTTTAGAACCATCGATTGGGATCGTCGAGCGTTTGATCTACGAGTTGGGATTGACAACCCTAACTCGTATACTAAGTGTTCGACGAAATGCCAATCGATCGTGGAGACGATTCTAAGCACCTAGACCCCATTTTATTAATCTTTTAAAAGTTGAATTACATTATTAAAGCTTTTATTAACTTTAGTTAAGTTCTTGCAAAGAGATTGATTCTCTCTTTGCAAGATTGGTTTTCACTCGTTCGTAGAATTAATCATCTTTTAGATATTAAAATTCTTAAAACAAAAAATCCATTGTCCGCGTGTTTAGTGTAGCATTTTCATTATTTTCTCATTCGTACAAACAAACACAAAAACAACTTCTGATTAGTCTTCCTCGAGAGATCGACTCGAGTTAACTTGCCAAGTTTACAAGTGACCCCGTTCTCTTGCGGGCGAACTAAAACCCTTTCAAAAGTAGACGCCCACTGTTTAACTGGATTTTAATTTTGAAAGGAACACAAAAGTTCGGCTCAAAATTTGGCGCCGTTGCCGGAGAAGGCTAAAGGTTGTAATTCTTGTGTTTGTTCTTCATTATCTTTGTTCGTGTTTTTATTGGTTTTGTTTGTGTTTTGTGTTTGTTTGTGATTTTTCTCTTTGTTCATTTTTGTTATTATCTACCGGTGCGTTTAATCTTGTGCGTTAAGTGTTGCGATTGCAAGGTGCCTTGACGACCAAGATTCAACAAGCCATTTCGAAAAAAAAAAGAGAGAGAAAGAAAGAATGTCTAACCCGTACGCTTATTTTGATCTTCGACCGACCACTCAATGGAGTCAAGCGATGCGAGACTACGATCCGGATGAGTTCTACTATGAGCAACTCCCGGTATTTCATGGGCTCCCAAGTGAGGACCCGTTCGAATTCATCCAAGAGTACCACGCCATAACAAGAACCTTCCCCTTTTTAGGCCTTACAAGGAATGAAGTGAGGATGAAACTTTTCATCTTTACATTAAAGGATCGGGCGAGAAAATGGTTGAAAAATTTAGAGCCCGATTACTTGAACACGTGGGAGGAAGTGTATGATTGTTTCATGGAGACATTCTCACCTGAATGGGCCCCACCTCTAAATTCTTACAACGTGAGCCTTAACGATCTACATGCTTCACCCAACCACTACAATCCGAGTTTTGAACCTTCATACGCTCCCTCCGCCTCACCTTCTTATTACACATGATATGACTCGTATGATCCATCCGAATTTAATTCTTCCTTTCTGAGCTACGAACTTTATGCCCCTCCCATCTCGATTCCATGCTATCCGAGCCATGAAGAATATATACCAGATGATAAATTTTTGGCGCGGAAGCAAGAGACTATTCGTCATTGGGACGAACTTGCGCAATCGAATCAGAGTTTGGCGCAATCGACTGAGCGACTCATGAAGAATATGGAGACGATGTTGGGTCAGATTATGGTTTGTTTGGAAGAGAGGGAAAACCAACAAATCTACAATCATCCTGATGCTCCACTCAATAATGATTCTTACTCAGTTATCCGTGCTGAGGTGGAGCATCTTACCTTTGAAGAGCTGCCAATTCTTGATGTAGTGGAGCCCACATTGGAGTTTGGTGATTCAAGCTTGAATGCTTGTTTAGGAGAGTTGTGTGAGGAGATGGATATTGAGGATTTGGTTGAGATTCCCTCTTTTGTGATTGATTATGAAGTTTTGGATAATAGTGCAGGGGCGTTTCCGTTGGAGATTCCGAGTGAGGAAGTTGGAAACTTGGACTTACTTGCTCTTTGTGGAGAAGATGGAGTTATGCTACAGGATTTGGAGGAGGTTGTGTTTGTTGAGCCACATTGCGTTCTGTCGGATGTTTTGATCAATCTTAACGCTGAAGTGGTAGAGGAGGCAATCGAGAAGGAGTGTGGGTTGATCGATGACCATTTAGTCTGTTCAACCGATTTCTTAGTCATTCC
>BMAC01000100.1:986420-1027588 GCA_014905375.1 Phtheirospermum japonicum | reverse complement strand
AGAGCCTACATTACAACCCTAGAAAGTCCTCATCCGATTCTTGATTAAATGTGCACACATATGCAATGTACGAGTCTTTGATTTTCACAAGTCGTAGAGTGCATGTCTATGTTGATCTGAGCATATACACTTACCTTTTGAAAAGCACGAGCGAATGAGTGCACCATCATATATATTTCCCTTTTGTGAGGACGCATTCTTTTGATTACAAGGTGAAAAGGTAACACGAGATTAGCTTAAGAGTTTTCGACAAAAGTGTTTATACTTGCAAAACTAAATTGTATGCACAACATGACTCTTTGATCTAGCTTCTTTCATGCTTACGTGGTTTTGATTCTTTCGTTTGTTCAAGGACGAACAAACAATTAAAGCATGGGGTGGTTGACTCGCACGTATTTGTCACGATTTTTTGTATATTTGGCTAGTGTTTTAGTTAGATTTGTTGTTAATTTTAGTATAAGTTGGATAGATTGAGCTTATTCTCGTATTTATGTGTCTCCGACTTATTTTTACCACATTTTATGTTTATTTTAGGTATTTTGAAGTCTTTCGGTGTTAAGGTGGACGAGTCTGGGCCCGCGAGTGGAGTTTCAAAGAAATTGGGCCCTGATTTGGTACATTGCAGCTGACACTGGGTATGTCATCCACACTAGGTTACCCAATGTCAAAACCCAGTGTTAGAAATCTGGCAGAAATATCCCTCCGATCGGACTGAGAGACCATCCGATCGGACAAAAGCGTTAATAACTCGGATTTTGTGGAGATTTTAAGTTACGGAAGGGCTATTTGATGGCTACAAAAGGCCAAGAACTCAGCCACATTTAGGGACACGAAATATCACTAGGAATCCATTCGGGAACCAATAATCCCTCGTCCAGTTCGTGACAAATCGGGTCGAGAAGACAATCTCGAACCTCTTGGGGATGACAAACCAAGAGCGTTCTTGAATCGTTTTTCCTTTCATCATTTCATTTGATTGGTTGGTGATAACCGCTGGAGACGGAGGCTCGTGACAAGCTCCCAGGATTCAGCGAGGTTCATTTCATTCCCGAAAGAGCTGGAGTTAGCAAGGATTCCTCGTAGTTATCGTGGATAGTATTTTCTTGGAATTTAGTAAACTCTAAACCCTGTTCTTGTTAATTAGTTTGGATTTCATGTTGGTAATTCTTGTTTAGATTATGATCTTGTGATATTATGTTTGGATTATTGTTCTTGGTTTCTTATGAACAATTTCGTGAGGATTCGTTTAGCGTTATCTAGTTAATTTTCATTATCGTGATTTGGATATTGTGCTTATGATATTGAATTTGTCAATGATTGCTAATTAGAATTTACGGGTCTAGTGCCCGGAATCGTTTAGAACCATCGATTGGGATCATCGAGCGTTTGATCTACGAGTTGGGATTGACAACCCTAACTCGTATACTAAGTGTTCGACGAAATGCCAATCGATCGTGGAGATGATTCTAACGCCCTAGACCCCGTTTTATTAATCTTTTAAAAGTTGAATTACATTATTAAAGCTTTTATTAACTTTAGTTAAGTTCTTGCAAAGAGATTGACACTCTCTTTGCAAGATTGGTTTTCAACCGTTCGTAGAATTAATCATCTTTTAGATATTGAGATTCTCAGAACAAAAAAATCCCTTGTCCGCGTGTTTAGTGTAGCATTTTCGTTATTTTCTCATTCGTACAAACAAACACAAAAACAACTTCCGATTAGTCTTCCTCGAGAGATCGACTCAAGTTAACTTGCCAAGTCTACAAGTGACCCCGTTCTCTTGCGGGCGAACTGAAACCCTTTCAAAAGTAGACGTGCACTGTTTAACTAGATTTTAATTTTGAAAGGAACACAAAAGTTCGGCTCAATTCCCTCTTAGGAACACTGCCTCCCATGTCCACAACCTCTCTACCAAAATGCACCCGATGTTCCTCCTCAGCCTCCTCCACCTGTATATACTTGTGACATCTTTCCAAAACTTCATCATAGGTTCGCGCTTCTTTCTTCACCAAAGACTTGCGTAAGTCTTCTCTCCTCAATCCTTGGTGTAAAGCTCCAGCCATCATCTCATCAGTAGCAACAGGTACTTCCAGAGTAGCGCTGGTAAACCTGTTAACATATTGCTTCAATGTCTCTTTAGGTCATTGCACCATAGTAAAAAGCGACTGTGCCGTCTTCGCATTCTGTCTCACACTGGAAAATTGCTTCAAAAAAGCAGCCCGCAACACCTGATAATTGGTAATTTCTCCCCGTGACAACTGATAGAACCAGTTTTGTGCAATTCCTCTCAAAGTGGATACAAAGGCCCTACACGCCACAACATCCGTGTAATTGTGTAACATCCTCGCATTCTTGAAGAGCTGCAAATGCTCGTCTGGATCCTTCATCCCCTGATATTGAAACTCTAACGCCTTATACCCCTCAGGCATTGCGGCCTGCAACATATCATCCGAGAAGGGATGTCCCTCATCTCCGTCGAATTTCTCTCCTTCTACTCGCTTTTGCAATTTCACAGGGCCTCCTGCATATCTTTAAAAGCCTTATTCCCGGGCCCCACCTCGTTCTCACCATTTCCTTCATTGTACCTGCTACGGCTCTTACGGGTTTTATCCTGAGATTCACCCTCCGTATTTGAGTCCTTGGGCAGTTCCTTCCAATCCTTCGTACCTATATGAATCACCTTCAGTGCGACCATCTTCGACGTCTCCATCTCCAAGTCTTCTGCTGGTTCCATTCTATCTCACCTCTTTAGGGAGACTGGCGATGTGCCACCCATATTCTGAGCCGCCGGTTTCCCCTGGAAAGGTGTTTGTCCGTCTTTTATTATGTTTTCTTCATTGAAACCCGGTATCCTATTCTTCTTCTTAGACTTGTCGATCCAGAACCATAATGTAAGGTTCTGGGTAATATGTTGCTATCCTTCATGCTTCGTTTACGAGATTTATCACGCCTATCGCTCAAGGACTCGATGTCCCTCTTTCCAACAGACGGCGCCACTTGTTAAATCCAAAATAATTGGCTACCAAGAATATGGGGTACTAACCTCAAATCCGAGATTAGTGACCTAAAACAACCTTCAAATATGTCACAGCGATCTGCTAAGCCCCCGAAAGCTACTCCTGGCGACCTAGCTGGCCCTGCAAAACAGCACCTTCAGACGGGTCGGGTGTCAGACCCGTGAAGGTCCTCCGATGCTTAAATCAAAAGAAAATGGTAGTATTAAAGCCCAAATTCGATAAAAGTCAGATAAAATAATGAGAGATATACACCTCCTTTTATAGAGATAAGAGAAGTATTCCCTAAGCCAAGGGTTTCCTTCTCCCATCACAATTCCATAATTACCACAACACTACAACCGACTCAGAATTAGAATTCCACATGTATGCTAAGTTCCCATAAACAATAAATCTCTTACCGTAATAGGACTGGGCCCATTATTCTTTCCATACAGTCCACCAAGACCTCATAAACCACTCACATTAAGCCCGTATGCTTAATATTCATAAAGTCCAAGACCGAGCTCTATCACCCATCACAAACATAAGAGGTCGCGACCCTATATGAGAACTCATCCTCATACTCCAGGTCGCTACTCTACCAACCAGCTCGCCCACTTCTCCAAAGAAACCATTCAGCTTGCTCACCTCCTAGAAGAACACCCTTTCCAGGAAATGAGGCCGCTTACCACAAATACCCCTATATATATTAAGTAATATTACGTATGGACATTTTGGTCCGTATCACCCCTCCAGCAAGAAAGCTTGAATGATGGAACAATCCTTTCTTTTTCTAAAGGTAATGAAAAGTATGTGATTTGAATAATTAGAAGTGTTTGGGGATAAAGAGGAATATTAGAGACGTATTTGACTTAGTCCTTTAGAGCTTTTAATTAATTACCTCCCCTGAGTAAGTCTCTTAGAGGTGCTCATCACAAAAATCCACTTCGATCCTCGCAATCCTTTGTTTGTATCTAGAGGCTCCCTGGTTAATGTATGAAGAATTTTCCCATCAACAACATAGTATTCATAGTGTTGCCTCTCTTTTTGAACAGAGCAAATATGAAAAACACTTAAAATTAAAATTGTATATAATACATGAAAAAAAATATATTATTTCTTTAAATGCTGCACTAACTAATGAAACGTTTCACGTACTGGTTCAAGATACTTGATGCACTATTGATGAAGCTATTGTGGGCACTCTTAAGATCAACCTCTTTGCCATCTCCAAGATCCAACCTGTAAAATTTAAAACCAAATGTGTTTTCTAGCTTCACAGTTCAAATTAGTTTCATCAAATTGATAAGTGAAATAATTATGCAGACACTATTTCTCAATCTTATCTTTTCTTTCATATGAATTGTACTTCCAACAGAAAAATAGGGAAAAATTGTCAACCAACAATTTGTAGTGAAATTTCCATAATTGACATAATATTCCATATCATAATATCAATGGAAAAGTTATTGAATAAACTTTAAATGTTTTTTATAATGGGTTTTAAATTTAGAAGTTAAAAGGCCAAGAATTTGATTAATTGAAAGGCCAAGAGTTTGTGTAGATGAAAGATTGTGTAGATAAAAGGTTGTGTGGATGAAAGGCCAAGAGTTTGTGTAGATGAAAGGCCAAAGGATTCCTAGTATCTATATAAAGGGCTTGTTGTTTCATTTGAAAATGTAAGAGGGAAAAATATAAAAAGATAATTTGATAAAAAGAAAGAGTTGAAAAGGATTGTGTCTCTCTTCCGTCCACTAAAATATATATCATTATTCTCAAATTGGTATCAGAGCCAATGGCGAATGTGACGGGTCAAATGTCGGTACCTTGACTAACAAAGGTAAACTATGAGAATTGGAGCATTCAAATGAAAGCTCTTCTCGGATATTAAGATGTGTGGGAGGTGATCGAAGAAGGTTTCGAAGAACCAACAAATACCACTGGATATACGGCGGCTCAAAACAAGGCATTGAAAGAGGCACGATCGAAGGATAAGGCGGCACTATACATGCTGTTTCGAGCCACCGACGAGTCGGGATTTGAGAAGATTGCTGGTGCAACTACTTCAAAAGAAGCATGGGACACTTTATAAAGAGTGTTCAAAGGAGCCGACCGAGTCAAGCAAGTGCGTCTCCAAACTCTTCCTGGCGAGTTGGAGAGCATGAAGATGAAGGAGTCAAAAATTGTATCTGACTACATCACGCGTGTACAAACCGTGGTTAACCAACTTAATCGGAATGGTGAAACATTAACTGATGCTCAGGTTGTGGAGAAGATTTTGAGATCATTAACCGACAATTTTGAGAATTTTGTGTGCGCGATAGAAGAGTCAAAGGACCTTGCGACGCTCACAGTTAATGAGCTTGTCGGTTCTCTTGAGGCACATGAGCAACGAAAGAAGAAGAAGAAGAACGAGTCGCTTGAGGAAGCGTTTCAAGCCAAGGTGTCTATCAAAGACGAAAATGTACTCTATACTCAAAACTTTCGTGGTAGAAGGCACGACTGTGGAGGTCGCAATAATAGTCGTGGTGGTGGAGGTCGCGGTCGAGGTGGATACCATGAGGATAAGGGGCAGCCGGTCAAATCACTCGAAAGATGAGTTCTACAACTGCGGCAAGCATGGACACTACGCAAAAGAATGCAAATCAGAGATCGAGTGCTATAATTGCGGTAAGTTTGGGCATTATTCAAATGAGTGCTATTCCGTAAAAAAGGTAGAAGAAAATGCTAATTTAGTCGCGGAAGAGGAGACGAGAGAAGATGGAGTTCTCATGATGGCCTACAAAAATACCATTTTCGACAGCGACACGGTGTGGTATCTCAATACTGGCACTAGCAACCACATGTGCGGGCACAAACACCTATTCAAAGAGATACGAGAGGTTGAAGATAGACACGTGTCTTTTGGAGATGCGTCAAAGATCCAAGTAAAAGGCCAAGGTATGGTTCACTATTTGCAAAAGGATGGTACGGAAGGATCAATCGAGAATGTTTATTACGTACCTGATCTTAAGAGCAATATTCTGAGTATGGGGCAACTCATGGAGAAGGGATACTCAGTATTCATGAAAAATCGGGTACTACAATTAAAAGACAATCGAGGGCATTTGGTAGCACAAGTCGAAATGGCCAAAAATCGCATGTACAAACTAAATTTGAGAAGCGTGCGAGAAAATGTTTACAAGTTAATGTAGAAGACAAGATGTCACTGTGGCATCACCGCTTTGGTCACCTTCATCATGCTGGTCTAAAAAAGTTAGCAAAAAAGAACATGGTGCACGGGCTGCCGGATATGGATTATGAGGGCAGATTTTGTGAAGAATGTGTGGTTGGAAAGCAAGCGAGAACCTCGTTTCAAAAGAAGGCAAAATATCAAGCTAAACGCACTCTCGAGGTTATTCATACCGACATATGTGGACCAATCACTCCTGAATCTTTCAGCAATAAAAGGTACTTCATTTCCTTTATCGATGATTTCTCACGAAAAACTTGGTTTTATTTTTTGAAAGAAAAATCCAAAGCATTTGAGGTGTTCAAAAGTTTTAAAGTGATGGTGGAGAAGGCAAATGGTAGACACATCAAAGCCGTACGATCTAATAGAGGTGGAGAGTATACTTCGATGTCTTTCATGAAGTATTGCGAGGATAAAGGCATAAGGAGATTTCTAACCGCACCATACTCTCCTCAACAAAATGGTGCGGCTGAGAGAAAGAACCGGAATATTCTCGACATGGTTCGATCAATGCTGAAGAGCAAGAAAATGCTGAAGAATTCTGGGCAGAAGCCGTGTAATGTGCCATCTATGTACAAAATCGATGTCCACATATGAAGTTAGATGATCAAACACCACAAGAGGCATGGAGCAGACAAAAGCCGATAGTCTCTCATCTCAAAGTATTCGGTAGTGTGGCTTATGCACACGTACCGGATCAACGAAGAACTAAGCTCGAAGACAAAAGCAAAAAGTATATTTTTATTGGGTATGATGAGAAGACAAATGATACAAGCTACTCGACCCGATAAGCAAGAAAGTGATGGTGAGTCATGATGTGCGAGTAAACAAAGCAAGTGAGTGGGACTGGAACAGTTCAACAGAGGTTACCACTGAAGTTGAAGAATCATCCATCATTGCACCAACATATTTACTAGTAAACTCTGAAACTACCGATGATGAAGATGAGCCGAGACAACCAAGGATGCGAAGCATGCAAGATTTGTACGATTCAACAAGTGAGGTACATTTAATTTGTCTTTTGGCGGATGCCTAAACAATTGAATTTGAGGAAGCGGTACAAGATGAGAAGTGGCAAGAAGCCATGAATGAAGGAATAAAAGCAATCGAGCAAAACCGAGGGAGCTGGTTGAATTGTCAAATGGAAGTCAACCCATTGGAGTAAAGTGGGTATACAAGAAGAAGATGAATGCTCAAGGCGAGATAGAGAGCTACAAGGCAAGGTTAGTTGCAAAAGGCTATCGACAAAAAGCAGGGATAGACTATGATAAAGTCTTTGCCCCGGTTACAAGAATGGAGACAATTCAACTTCCCATTGCTCATGCTGCTCAATTTAAGTGGAAAATTCTTCAAATGGATGTCAAGTCAGCTTTTTTGAATGGCGTGCTGGAAGAAGAGGTGTACATAGAGCAACCACCCGGGTACATAAAACTTGGGGAAGAAATGAATGTGTTGAAATTGAATAAAGCACTTTATGGATTGAAACAAGTACCTAGAGCTTGGAATACCCGCATCGACACTTACTTCAAGAAGAACGGGTTTACTCAATGCCCATACGAGCATGTGGTATACGTGAAAAAGAATAATGGTAATCTGCTCCTTGTCGCTCTTTATGTTGATGACCTCATCTTTATGGGGAACAATGGTGAAATGATAGAGGAATTTAAAAGAGCAATGACTCGGGAGTTCGAGATGATGGACTTGGGTTTGATGAAGTACTTCCTTGGTTTGAAGGTTAAACAAGAAAATACTGGGGGGTTTATGTCACAAGAATCATATGCGAAAGAAATTCTGAAAAGAAACAGAATGGTGGACTGCAACCCAGTATTTACACTAATGGAACCAGGGGCAAAAATTTATAAGTTTCACGGTGGAGAACGAGTAGATGAAACCAAATACCGAAGTCTAGTTGGGAGTCTTCGCTATCTAACATGCACAAGGCCAGATCTTTCTTTTATTGTTAGCATTGTAAGTCGATTCATGTAGGAGCCAGTTTATTCACATTGGAAGGCATTGAAGCGTATCCTTTGCTACATCCAAGGAACGGTGTCACTCGGGTTGTTCTACTCAAAAGTAGAATATTACACACTGGTTGGCTATTCCGACAGTGATTGGTGCAGAGACATAGACGATCGGAAAAGTATCTCGGGATATGTGTTCTTTATGGGAGATACTACATTTACTTGGCTTTCAAAGAAGCAACCAATCGTGACACTCTCAACATATGAAGCTGAATATGTAGCAGCATCTTGGTGTGTATGTCATGCGATATGGCTTAGAAATTTGTTGAGTGAGATGGAGTTAAAGAAACTAGAAGCAACAGTGATTAAAGTTGACAACAAATCAGCAATTGAGTTGGCAAAGAATCCAGTGAAACATGAAAGAAGCAAACACATCGATGTTTATTTTCATTTTATCCGAGATCATGTGAGGAAGGAAGTATAGAATTGGTGCATGTGGCAAGTCAGGAACAAGCAGCGGATATCTTTACAAAGCTGCTACCGAAAGTACTTCTCGACAAATGCAAGAAGCTGATTGGCATGGCGGACGATAGAAGCATTTAAGTTTATGGGGGAGTTTTATTGAATAAACTTTAAATGTTTTTGATAATGGGTTTTAAATTTAGAAGTTAAAAGGCCAAGAGTTTGATTAATTGAAAGGCCAAGAGTTTGTGTAGATGAAAGGCTAAGAGTTTGTGTAGATGAAAGGCCAAAGGATTCCTAGGATCTATATAAAGGGCTTGTTGTTTCATTTGAAAATGTAAGAGAGAAAAATATAAAAAGATAATTTGATAAAAAGAAAGAGTTGAAAAGGATTGTGTCTCTCTTCCCTCCACTAAAATATATATCATATTATTCTAAAAAATGGTCTGATTTTAATTTTTCATATTCTTAGAGTGGATTCCACATATCTAACATCATATTCGAGCACAATTGGAAAACTCAACGGACCAAATTTGTAGGCATAAAAAGAAGAATAAGAAAAAAAAACCAATTCAAGCTTTCTCACCAGTAAAAGAAGGGTTGACCAGCACTAGCTTTACACCATTCCTCATAATAAATATGTAAGTTGTGACCATAGCGGTGCCTTGGGTCGATCTAGTTCAAACACACGGAAATGAAATCATATTCCCCAAAACAGTACCATAATCAATCACCATAAGAAGAATAAGAAGAAGACTTAATGATGCAAGACATTCTGTTAGAAGAAAGAAAATTATTGGCAAAAATATTAGCATTACCTCATTAGGTTATTCAGACACAATTTTATAACAAACAGCAAAAATGATTTGGGTTTGGACTTATTAATTCAATAAAATGATCTATATACACTTTTTATCAATTCAAACACATACACACAAACACTGTTTATCACACTTAACCCGTGACGGTTCCATTTAAAGACTCTTCAACAACATTAGCAGAAATAGTAGTCTTGATAGGCACACCCAATTTGTTGTGCAAATAAAATACAAACAATGAACTTACATACTAACGTAAAATAAAAAAACACCCAATTCCAAAACCTAATAACTGAAGAAATTCTTGCTTGTTCATGCTTGAACAAGATGCCAAAGATTTATTCAATATTTCTTGATAATGTTTACAAGTGGTTTGTTCTCCTTATATAGAACCCATGGATCATTCTAGATACGCTACAAGTTTGAATAATCCTAGATCCATCAAATAAGGAAATGGGTTGTACTAGGCAGGTACAAAAACAACTCAATTCAAAACTGGTGTTTTATCATTTTGCACAGCACATTCTACGTGGCTGCATGGAGAGCTGATTCAGTGTGCATGGGTGCATGCAGGGCTGGTCGTCCAGACCAGAGCTCTCCTTCACCTTGCCTGCCTGCCAGGGCTGGTCGTCCAGACCAAAGCTCTTCTTCACCTTGCCTTCCTGCGAGGGCTGGTCATCCATACCAGAGCTCTCCTTCACCTTGCTTGCTTGTCAGGGCTGGTCATCCAGACCAGAGCTCTTCTTCACCTTGCTTGCTTGCCATGGCTGGTGTATGCTAACATGCCCCCCTCAATTGGAGGGAGGATTCTTAAAGTATAGAAAGCTTCTTTCTGAATCTCTTGAACAATTGTCCACTTAATGGTTTGGTCAAGCTGCATTGGATAAACCTTCAAAAGAGTTTGTAACCAAATGATTTCACAAGCCGCATTGGATAAACCTCTATATTCAGCCTCTGTACTAGACTTAAAGACCTTTCCTTGTTTCTTTGAGTTCCAACTGTTTAGATTATTCTTAAGGAACACACAGACCCCTGATATTGATTTTCTATCATCAATGTCGGATGCCCAATCAGAATCAGCAAAAGCTGTGAGATGAGAGGATTGGCTATGTGAGAAGTTAATTCCATATTCAATGGTACCTGAGAGATATCTGACTATTCTTTTAACTGCTCTCCAATGTAAATCAGAAGGATTTTGCATGAATTGGCTAACTCTGTTAACACTGAAGCAAATATCAGGTCTTGTGATGGTGGCATACTGCAAGGCTCCTACTATTTGCGGGAAAAATATTCTTTTCCATCTGTACTTGTAGCGTTTTTATGGTTTGCAACCTAATGTTTTTTTTGTTGTTATTAACAACCTAAAGTATGCGGGTTTTGCTCTTTGCAACCTTCAGGCTATTTTTCATTCAAAAAATGGCTGAATCGAAGCACGTAAACCTCATGCCTCATCACCAATTATTATGTTCAGCAATGTTTTCATGTTTTTAGAATGAGGCGTGAGGTTTACGTGCTTCGATTCTACCATTTTTTGAATGAAAAATAGCCTGAATGTTGCAAAGAGCAAAACGCGCATACTTTAGGTTGTTAATAACAACAAAAAAAACATTAGGTTGCAAACCATAAAAACGCTACAAGTACAGGTGGCAAAGAGTTTTCCCACTATTTGCCTATAAAGTTTAGAGTTATTCAGAGGCTGTCCATCAAACCTAGACAATAGTGGTTTGGACACTATAGGTGCGGACAAGGCTTTGCAGCCTGTCATTCCAGTCTTAGCTATGATTTCCTGGATGTATTTCTGTTGAGACAAAAGGAGACCATGTCTATGTGGGATGAATTCAATACCAAGAAAGTAACTGAGGTTTCCAAGATCCTTAAGTGAAAAGGATTGACCAATTTGACTGATGAGTGAACTGATTTGAGTAGGATTGTTACTAATGATCAAGAGATCATCAACATAAGCCATGATCAAAATGATAGTACCATTTGAGATTCTATAGTAAAGGGAAGAATCAGCCTGCGATGTTCTAAAACCAAGAAGCAATAGCACACTGCCAAGTTTGCTGGACCAAGCTCTTGAAGATTGCTTTAATCCATACTAGGATTTTCTCAGTTTGCATACTTTTCCAGGGGGAGCATAACTTTCAAAACCAGAAGGGAATTGCATGTATATCTCTGTGTCTATGTCCCCATTCAACATTGCATTATCAATGTCTACCTATCTGATTGACCAATGATTTGAGACAACAATGGAGAGAATGGTCATGATTGTTGATGGTTTGATGACAGGGCTAAAGGTTCATGTGTAGTCAAATCCAGCTTCTTGTGTGTATCCCCTAGCAACTAATATTGCCTTACACCTTGTAACTGTTCCACTTGCATCCTTTTTGTCCTTAAAAACCCATTTGCAGCTTATCAATTTCTTGTGGGGTGGGAGAGAGGTAACTGTTAATGTGTTTTTCTGAATCAATGCCTGAAATTCTCTTAACATTGCTTGCTGCCAACGTGGGAGCTGCATTGCCTGTTTATGAGATTTTAGCTCAGTAAGGGGGTCCTCCTGTACTAAATAAGACTTTGGCTTCCTAGTTCCCGCTTTAAGTCGTGTTGTCATTGGATGAATATTCTGATCCCTGGATCTTTCCTACATATTAGAGTTAGTAGCATTTGATACAGGTAAAACACTATTGTCAATTGGTAAATCAATGACTATTTGACCAATTGGGATGGCTTAGGAAGATGAGGAGTGCTTGGATTTGATCCTTGTGTGCTTCAGGAGTTAGACGAGGAATGGGGTGAATTGTAGTGTGCTGGGGAATGGAAAGAGTTGTAGGATGAAGATGATGTAGAGGAATGGACTTGCAGAGAGGTAGGAGGTGTATTGTTCAGTTAAGGAGCTGAGCTTGTGGTGGGAGTGTTTGTTGGAGAGGCAGGAATTGTCAAGAGTGGTGCTTGAGGTGTTAGGTCTTAAATGCTTGGAGGTGGTGGGTGTTTGTTTTGAAGAAAATGATAGATGGATTCATCAAAAACCACATGTCGTGTAATGATTATCCTATTGTCAGGGAGCAAGATTTTGTATCCTTTGTGAGATGGACTGTAGCCTAGAAAGATGCTCTTTGAGCTTCTGAATTGAAGCTTGTGCTTGGTATAGGGCATGAGGTAAGGGTAACACAAACATCCAAATGTCTTGAGGATTTAGTAGTCTGGCTTGTGATTGAACAAAGATTGATAGGGTGTTTTGTATCTGAGGACCTTAGAAGGAGTTCTGTTGATTAGATAAACAGCACTGGTGAATGCATCGCCCCAATGTTTGGATGGAACTTGAGAATGAGCTAGCATAGATAGGCCAACCTCAACTATGTGCCTATGTTTTCTCTCCACAAGGCCATTCTGCTGAGGAGTGTATGGGCAAGACAACCTTTGAATTATACCATGTTTGAGAAAGTAAGGACTGAGTGGTTTGAATTCACCACCTCCATCACTCTGGACAACTTTGATAGATTTTTGAAATTGTGTTTTTATAAGGGAGTGAAAGTGAATGAAAGCCTGTGCAGTGTTTGATTTTGCCTTTAAGAGATAGAACCAAGTGTATCTGGTTTTGTGATCAATAAAAATGACATAATAATTGTATCCATTGAAAGATTAAAACTGATAGGTGAAGGGCCCCATAAATCAGTGTAAATGAGGTCAAATGTGTCATGATGATCAGTTGAGGAATTTTGAAAAGGCAGTTTATGAGCTTTTGATTCCATACAAGCAGAACATAAAGATGTGTCTTTATTATCAGAAAAAGGAACATTACAACTAGTGAGAGCCTTCTTTACAATATCCATGGCTGGATGACCTATCCTAAAGTGCCGGGATCTCAAATCTAAGATTTTATTAGGAATAGACATAGAAAAAACTTCATGATACTGGGGGTTCTGAACAGATGAGGGTTGGGCTTGTGTACTGAGTAGATTAAACTGGTATAGACCTCCTTTAAGAACTCCTCTGAGAAGTGGTTCCCCTGTTGAGAGTGCCATCACAACAAAAGATTCAGGATGAAATTCAAAAAATACATTATTATCCTTTGCAAGTTTGGACACACTGATAAGGTTTTTCTTAACATTAGGTATATGCAGTAAGTCTCGAAGATGAAAGGAGTGGGGAGTTGTGTTAGATTTTTCAATAACTACTAAGTTACTAATATGAGTAATAGCCATACCTGAACCATTTGCTACCTGTACTGTTTCATTGCCTTGGTATTCAGCAGCCAAGTTGAGGTTGTTCATGTCATAGGTGACATGATTAGTAGCCTCTGAATCGGGATACCAACTGCTCTCTGAGATGGAGTCTTGGGGGCCTATGTTGGCAATGTTGATGGAAGCAGCAGACTGGTATGAGCTGTTTGAAGGGTGGGGATAAGTTCTATTTGCAGTGTTGGTAGGAGTGTAGCTCATATCCATTCTATAGTAGCACTTGTCTGCAGTATGGTTGGTGTAATGGCAGATCTGGCATCTTGGTCTGTCTCCTCTGTAACCATACATTCCCCCTCTTCCTCTGTAATTTCCATATCTTTCTCTACCATCTCCTCTATAGGATCCACCTCGCATGGTGCCTCGACCTCTTTGAGAAAAGGGGTTTCTTGAATTGGTTCCTTGAGTTATCAGATTTGCAGAAAAGGAAGAGTCTTGAACATCTATCTCAGTAGTTTCCAACCTATTCTCAAAGCTCAAAAGGATGGAGTGGGCTTCTCTAAGGCTACATGGGCTAGATCTTGAAGTGATAGAAACTACAACAGGGTTATACTCTGATCCAAGTCCAGATAAAAGATGCAAAATTTGATTTTGTTCAGAAATTTGCTCTCTAGTGGCTGCAATCATATCACAACAGGTTTTGATCTTGTTTATGTACTCTCTCATGGCCAAAAATCCTTTCTTCATGGCTTGAAGCTGCATCTTATATTGCATAGCCTTGTCATTTCTCTCATTAGAAAAACTAATCTGTAAAGATTCCCAGATTTCATTGGATGTGTTGAGTCCAACAGTTGTGACTAACACATTTTCAGAGAGAGAGGATAGCAACCAAGAGACTAGCAGCTGATCTTGGTGAATCCAGGTATAATAGGCTAGAGTTATGGTGCTGACATCATTTGATTCTTTAGTGATGAACTGGTCTGGGGCCTTTTGAGTTCCATCAAGAAAGCTGGATAATCCATAGCCTCTAACGACTGTCAAGATTTGTTGTCTCCACATGAGGTAATTATTTTCATTGAGTTTGGTGCTAATTAGTTGACTTTGTAGTTGGATAACTAGATCAGAAAGGTTTAGAGTAGGCGCAACAATATTTTGAGCCATGTTTGATCAAAAAAGGGAAAAAATACAAAAGCAATTAGTAGAAAGCTGTGGTAGGGTAATAAATGGCTCTGGTACCATGAAGAGATTCTTGCTTGTTCATGCTTAAACATGGAAGAACAAGATGTCAAAGATTTATTCAATATTTCTTGATAATGTTTACAAGTGGTTTGTTCTCTTTATATAAAACCCATGGATCATAGATACGCTACAAATTTGAATAATCTTAGATCCACCAAATAAGAAAATGGGTTGTACTAGGCAGGTACAAAAACAGCTCAATTCAAAACTGGTGTTTTGTCATTTTGCACAGCACATTCTATGTGGCTGCATGGAGTGTTGATTCAGTGTGCATGGGTGTGTAGGGCTGGTCATCCAGACCAGATCTCTCCTTCACCTTGCCTGCCTGCCAGGGGTGGTCGTCCAGACCAGAGCTCTCCTTCACCTTGCCTGCCTGCCAGGGCTGGTCATCCAAACCAGAGCTCTTCTTCACCTTGCTTACCTGCCAGGGCTGGTCATCTAGACCAGAGCTCTCCTTCACCTTGGCTGCTTTCCAGAGATGGTCATCCAGACCAGAGCTCTTGTTCACCTTGCCTGCTTGCCATGGCTGGTGTATGCTAACAATAACAACCTGAATAAAGCTACAAACATTGTGTTGATAGTTCCAAGATTCGAAAAACAGATCTCCATACCCATTCCTTCAGCGTCAAGGGCCTTATTACCACCAATGATAGGTTTCAGAGCAATTGAAAGTAGTTTTTTTGAATAATTGTTCCATTTCCACGTTAATAGTTAACAGTTTACAAGTAGGAGCAAAAAAAAAAAGAGTACCTCAAATCCCGAACTATCGTATTGTCTCCTCTTTTCTGGATCGGACAAAATGCTATATGAATATGAAACCTCCTTAAAAAGCTCTAGAGCTTCAGGATTGCTAGCATTCTTGTCTGGATGGTACCTGATTATTGATAGGATCTTTACTTAACCCGCCCAAGAATAATCCTGATGTTGCTCAAAGTATTTCTAAACACTTTCTCATATATATTTCATTAAGAAAATTAAAAGAATCCCACAAATACCCGAACAGAAAATAATGTTTTCAAACCCGGACCGGTGAACAAACCGGTCTTATCAGCGGTTCACGGTTCAACTGGTCAAATTAAAATTATATATATAATATACTATCAAATATAAAATAAAAGACACTTGTAATTAAAACATCCAAATACAATCTATACATATCTGTTTACTTGTTTTTAGTGTATCTAAATAATGAGATAAAATAATTAATTAAAACTCAATTTTATGACTCACACTACCTTTTTTAGGGGCTTGTTAATAGGCAAGATTTTAGAACAAAATAACCGGAGAAGTCTCAACACATAATAGATGCAAACATTTCTTTTAAACAAGTTTATTAAAATTACTTGGGACTATTTGGAACGTTGGTATCAAAAATTAATTCATGAATATGAAAATATCCTCAATGTTACAACTCTATATCGATATAAAGTGCGATACCTCTGGTAGTTCCATGATTCCATAATACAAAAGTAAACATAAGGGGTTGTTTTGTAATTATCCCTTAATCGTACTTGTTTCTTATTTTGAATATGAATCAAAGTCAATTTATATCAAAAACTTTAAATTCCTCTCCTTCCAAGCCAATTTGTTTATCCTGCTCATGCTGCATAATATCTGCACAAGCAAACAAAAGAACTCTTTACGTTGTATATATATAAGCTGCTAGGATATTAATTATAGGGTTAATTACGAAAGCTGTCCTGATGTTAGTCTAATTACTAAATAAAACCCAATTATCTTTTGAAATTACAAATTACCCCTTGAGGTTTGTGTTCACCTTAGAAATATGTATTAGTAATTGTGAAGGATAATTGGGGGTTTTATGTAATTAAACTAAACTCAGGAGTAGATTTTGTAATTATTTCTTAATTATACTTGTTCCTTATTTTGAATAAGAATCAAAACTAATTTATTCAAAAATTTTAATTTCTTGCTGCAGAATATATTACAAGCAAAGAAAAGTATCTCCAGAGATTCCGATAGTGGGTGCGTGAAACTGACCACGTTTGACCATTCAAATCTTTTGTTCGAGTACAAAAAGAGCAGAGATGGGAAGGTTTACGATTCGTTTAGGATTTCTAGAGATTATAGAGACATTTTAGCTTGTGTTGCATATAGTTGCCAGAGTATATCACTTGCTTCTTGATTTGCATTTCATTACGAGTTCGTAATGACACAATGTGACTCTTGCATTACCCTATCTAAAGTTCACACCAATACTATATTGAAGAGGAAAAGTACACACCAATAATATGAGTATCGGATCAATTAAACCTTAATCTTTCAAAACCATTTAATGATGAAAAACAAACATGAAACCCCAATCGAAAAACAAACACAAAAACATAGATTAATTTCTATTGTGCAACAATAATTGAACACACAGTAGGAAATTAAATAAATATATATATATATATATATATACAGTAATTAATGGAGGTTTATTATCTATTTTGCATACACTTTTCCAATGCCGTATTCAAATAAATAATCGTTTATAAGATAAATGGACAAACACGTTTCCATGGAGAAAACAAAGAAACAAATAAAAAAGGAAAGGATAAAAAAACTCAGACTCGACAAAAAAAATTGGTGCGTTAAGAAAAATTACAATGGTAACACGAGATTTGGATAAGCTAATAGTTTGAAATTCACGGTGTGTCTTTGTTTTGGTTTCAATTAGGGTATTTCAGTTGAGACTTCCGCTTAACCCTACCCTCCTCCAGTCCCCCAGTCCAATTCGGCGTAATCTGAACAAAAACAATACCCTAACTCCCAAATCGATAGACAAAATTAAAAGCGCACGATGTCGTATTGAGTCGATTCAATATCAATTAGACCAACAAATATTTAATTCAAGATGAGATAAAATACACATAAAAAAATCAAAACAGAAAACATACCTTCTGTTTTGCAGGTGCCGTCCGATTGTGGTTGGTGGTTGGTGGTTAGTGGTGGTGGTGCCACTGGAGGTAGTGGGTGGTGGTAGCAGTGGCTATTTGGATGTGGCAGGGGTTTGGATTCTCACTTTAGATGTTGCGGGAGAATTTTCAGATTATGGGATGGGATGGGGACTATTTACGGGGTTGTTTATATGTTATGCATTTTTCTAATCTAATTTTAATTAATATTATATCCTAAATTAAATTGATTTAAATTAAATTAGACTAATCTATTTTACTACGTTTATCTACAGCGGTTTTAAAACAACCGTTGTTTTATATTTCTACTACGGACATTTACAATGATTTTATAAAATTTGTTGTCGTTAACTGACTATCTACATCGCGTTTGCAAAGGACCGATGTAAAGTTTGCCGGATCTCTCTTTTACAACGGTTATTCAACAACCGTTGTTGATTGACCATTGTAAAAGGCCTTTTTTGGTAATGAATATATTATTAACTATATATGTCACTTTTACATATGCAAGGATAAACTTCTCTAAATTAAAATTGTTGGAAATTAAGGGTGTTAATATGAGTCACGTCAGAATTAACTGATACGAATATTATATGAAATAACAGGATTTAAGTTGAGATTTATCGATTTTGAATCTTATCAGTCTAGTACGATAAGACACGTTAAGAAACAAATTAAAAATGGGCTAGCCCGATAAATACGATAAGGCCCGATAAGGCCCGATAATATTTTTATTTGCCCCCTTTTATATCCACTCACTCATTGTTTGTGATTCTTAATTTATCATTAGTACATTTATCATATTATGATTTTTAAATGTATTTTACAATTGGTAATTGTAATTTTATAGATTTGTATTATATTTATTAAGAAAATCGTGTATTTTATTAATTAACGGGCCTAATGAGCTTAACGTGCCGAATTAAATAAATTCAACATTTTTGCTTATCATGCATATCGTACTGTGCCGTGCTTTTCATGTTTTTATCCTGTCTCTGTTCGGGTTTAGATTTTAGCCCGGTAAACTTATTGTGTCGTGTTTTTTCTTTATCGTGTCGTGCCTTATCGTGCTGGCATGATAAGAGCCCGACACGACCGATTTGTAAGCCCTACTGAATATGTACTTGCGGCCGACTATGTCACAAGAAAAATTAAGCTGATTAACAATTTTATGTATTAAAAAAGATATGTTAAAACAATTTGTTTCACAAAATTCTACAAGAAGCCATATTAAATTACCTTTTCATGTTTTTCTTTCATAGTATTATTTATAGATTTTTTATTTGTGTTATTACTTATTGAAAGGGCCTATATTTGTTGTTCGCGATGGGCGTCTAAAACGTTAAAACCGACTTTGGTGCTCACCTGCATGGAGTCTTTCCAAACCTATCAAGATATCAAGTTAATTAGTATTTTTACCCATGCGATACACGAGGCAGAATGTTACAAATAGAGAGAGAGAGAGAGGACACGCCACATAAATTATAAACTAAATCTAGATTGCATACATAAATTTTAAAACTATGTACTATTGAATACTTATTTATACACAACATTATTAGTCATGTTCTGTTTCGTCATCATCACCGCACACTAATATCTTCAAACTCTTTCAATTGGTGACACGCGAAATAACAACATATAACCGACCATGAGTAATAAACCATCATGGTGATGAATATATGCCCCAATTATGGGCGAACGATGACTTCCCGCTCCCAAAGTCGGCACTCACCTTACTAAAAAATCTTCGGGAAAGAATGAACTGGACCCTTGACTCACGAGAAAATTAAGCGGTCATACGATCTCTCAGAGGCCAATGATGATGAGGTCGAACCCTCACAATGCCGAATAAGGGAGGAGCATGCTTCCATCCAGATCCATAGGTTGGAAGATTAGATGGACGAGATTCACCAAAATCAAGTCGAGATGCGGCGGGATATTCGAACAATGATGCGGATGGTGAGGCAAATGGACAACTTCCACATCGCCCGGAATGACTATGTCGTCGAACCCGACTTGCCTTGAGCTTTGTGAGTCTCGTCCAAAGTAAGTCACTATCTCACTTTCAAACTTATTACTACTTCGTTGAAAATAAGTTTGGGGGGATGGACTGCAACTTACTCTGGTCATGTATATTATATATATATATTTTAAATTTTTTGCATCTGCATATAGGATTGCATTAGTTGTTTTCAATTTTATTATTCTTTTATATTGCACGTTTAATTACTTTTAATAAAAGCATGGATGATGTTGGGCCTATAATAATATTTGATCTTAATTTGATGAAATTGCATTTGATGGACCTCTTTTTTTATTGTGTTGATGATGTGCTAAGGATGAGTTGAGTTTCGAAAATTATCTATGTTTATAAAACACATGCTCGAACAAAGTTCTTACACCTTAACTGAAAATCTTTATGCATTAAAAATAAATGATATGCTTGTGAGACTTGGACCTTTTTTTACTGATAAATCATAAAAACAATCATTTTCTTTCTTGAGTGAATTATCGGTCATGTGTGTATCTCTTTAGAACTTTCCTTGGTTTTGTCTTAAGGCTGCAAGTGTACGAATTAACTTGAAAATGATTTAGGCAACTTTGAAAACCCGATTCTGGCCTTGTACACATATAAACTAATATAAATAAAATAATTCATAGTTAGCCCAACTTGAGCTTTTATTTCTCATTCCTTGATAGCCATGAGCTTAATACATGCTCCTGATAAACTTTTTTAAAGTTTTTAAATTTTGTGAGGAATTTGAGAGATTAATATTTGTGCATAAATTGAGTTGAATGATGTTGGGTGCAGGGAGTAAAAAAAAAAGAAAAGAAAGAAGCTTATGCGTAAAGGCTATCTTTTTAAAGAAGTAATTTCAAAAGCATCAAGTAAATAACAATAAGTTAGTAGTTTTTGGGTTTGGTTGAGAGGCTATTTCTTAAAAGATTCTTCTACAAAAAATTTTAGGTTATTAAGTTAAGGTAAAGTATAAAAAGCTTTAAAAGATTTAACTGAGGGTAGTTGTAGTATTTTTATCCGTTCGTACTATAGTCACTTTTATCCAAATGTTTCATACCTACCAAAGAGACTACATTATAACCTTAATAAAAGTCCTATTTGATTCTTGTCATTTCATACACACCAAGCAGTGGAGAGATAAATAATTTGCAAGCTTATGTTATAGTGCATGTATTGATTTTATATCGAGCGAATGTACGTCATAATCAAACAATTGTGTGATGAGAAAAACACTTATTTGGTAAGAATCATTATTTTTTGAAAACAAGAATTAAAGGTATTAAAGGTGTTTTGTTCAAGCACTTGATGTTATGTTTATATTTAGAAAGATGATACTTCTGAAGCAAAATACATCACCGTTTTTGTCATCTCCATAGTCGTGTTTATTTCTATAATTTCTTTTTCTACGAGGATGAATAAAACCTTAAATTTGAAAGATTTTGATTAACCCGATTTTGAAGCATATTTTGGAAATTATTTAATTAGGTTTCAATTACTACTTATGCTTTTATAACGTATTTTGCCTTCATTTCATATATTTGGATGTTATTATGTGTTTGGTATATTTTTGTTGTTTTTGTAGGAATTTGGAGATTAATGAGCTTAAGAATGATGATAATAGGGCTTTGGGACAAAGAAAAGGAAGAAAGAAGGCAATTGGACCAAGCCTGGAGAAAGCCCAGACAACCCACTAGTCAACAGGGGCCAGATATTCACTATCGACCATGTTATTGGTCGATAGTGGGGTCGCTACTATACCATGTTTTCACAACAACCATTATCGACCCGACTGTCGATTGATAATCTAGTCGATAATGGGTCAACAAGCATTACAAAATGGCCCAAAATCAGAGTTAATACCAAATATTTTATTTTCTACTATAAAAGGCACCTTGGTTGTTGTCCAAATACATCACTTACATCATAAAATATCATCTTTACATCATTGAGCATCATCCACCATAGTTTTACTTTAGAATTTGTGAGTTTGAGAGTTAGAGTGTTGGAGAAACACTTGGAATCAAAGATCTACATCAACCTTAAAGTTAGTTCTATCTTTGTTTTTCAGTATGAATACTAGGTGTTCGATGAATTATTTGAATGAGTTTATGAACATGTCTAGCTAAATCTCTTATATTATGGGGTTCAGATAAATAATGATTGAATAATGTTATAATGTTTCTTTCAATTCAAGTATGACCCCTTTGATATTTTTGTGTTTTGATTTCATGATCATGAGTGATAAACAATTACACATGTTTTTATTGATTTTCAAGCTTTCAAAACTACTATCTTGATAAATCATAATTCGAGAGATGAGATTTATCAATAGGATTTCAACATGAAACACATTAATCAATAAGACCGGTAGGTCTGAGATTAATAGTGAAGTCGTACAAACCTTTAAATAAGTCTTTAAAGTTACACAAATCTTTTAGATTTTTTGGAGTTCTAAGTATGATTTCAAACGGACACGTTGTTTCATACTTTGAACCCACAGTTTAATCACTTCGAGAGAATAAGGATTAAACTATTATTGTGATTGATTTATAGTGAATTGAACCATAATATACTTGCTCAAATGAAAATCTATAAAAATGGGATAACATTATGAAACCAAACCCCGTAATACTCTCTATCACTTATTTTTTCTAAACTCTTTCAAATTGTGATATATTTAGTTTATAACTATTTTTTAATAGTTTATAATCGTCATTTGTAACAAAACAATCCAACTCATTTTTCATCATTTAGATAAAACTACATTATATAAATTATATTACTTAGTAATCTTAAACCATTATATGGTTCTTATGGGATTCAACCTAGCTCATTTCGTACTACATCTACATCGTATACTTGCGGTTACGTAGAGTGTCTGAATGAACAAGTTTTTATTGCTCAAATCAATCCCTGGTGAAAGCGGGGGGCGATCATATAGTGACACTTATCGGGAGCCTTGGCCATCCTTGCATGAACCTTCTTGACTATTTCGGCGAGATAATCACCAAGGTCCTTAAAGCATCTGGTAGTCTAATGATCCATCGGAGCAAGTCATTCATTCTCTTACCCACATTGTCCACAAGGCTAAGAGTTTACCCAATTTGACTTATCATGCTTATCATGGAGATGGATTTAGCTTACTCATCTACGACATTCTCCCGCACCAAAGTCGTAGAAGCCCTCGACATGACCTTAAACTTGAGACATTTCCTCAAGCACCTTCTAGAAGGCAATTGCATCTACATCTATAACATCCGACCCCTCCCAACACATGTCGTCTGTAAGGTACTAGGTGTGGGGCCACACGTGCTCGCTGTTAAACTCCCAATAGATGTTACTTGACATTATTTCTCATCTTGAAATGAGAATCTATATATTCCTCCCCTTATCCCTTTTTTCTTTAGCATGGTTACCATGCTCGCCCAAGACCTCTTTTTTAACTCTTACTATGTCGTAATCTGCTCGAGGACCGTCATAACTCAATTTACTTCCCATACTCCATTTCGCTATCTTGGTACCAATTTCACCCTTTTATTGGTACCCTTATGCATGTCAGTCCAGCCATCCTTCTTCCGAGTAGGTGGTAGCCTAGTACATCCCCATTACATCCTGTCTTGATAATCCTTTTTAAGCCCGATGAATATCTCGATTCCCGTTTCATCCTCTAATATGTCCGATCTCAGAGTAGGATCCGGGGAAGCGGCCGACGAGTTCCCCACATCCTCTTCTCGGAGCTTCCAAGAGTTATGATGAGGTTCCCACACTCCCTGGTTCCTCTGGATTCCGGCATGGAGATTTGTTACTTGGTGCAATCTACACTGCTTCATTGCCCATAGCCTCCCCTGGGTATGCACTTCCCAATTTATTTATTTTTTAAATTTTGGATGGAAACGTAGTATGAATCTACGATTCCATTAATTTTTTTAAAAGTAGCGCAAATTTTGACTGCTCTTAAGACAACCTATTTTAAACACCTCATATTTTCACAAATCTATGGTAGAAAGTACAATAATTGCACAATTTTGCCTTCATACTGGGCTCAATATCATTTGTTTCACAAGATTAATCATATTGAACTCAATAAAAATGTTAAGAAGTTTTAAGTAAGACCCAATTAGAGCCTACACATTTTTATCTTAAGTGATCTAACAATTCCAAAAGTCTATTTGTTAATTATTTTGAGAGTTTAATATAATTATTTTTTTGTTTGTATAATACTTAATGTATCTATTTATATAATAGTGATATGTTATTATCTATTATATATTTATGAAATCATCCAAATTGCCCATGTTTGTAAAGCAAAACTCTTTTCTACTCATCAATGAAAAAAAGATATTTTATACCCACTTTGGAATTCGAAAGGTCTAAAATATCCTCCACCGAAATCGACCCAAAAATCGACTCAAATACTAAATATACTAATCTTATCTTAACCTTATATTTTCATTTCTTCTTCTCTGGCGATATCAAAATAATTCCGACGATATCAAAACAATCCCGGCGATAAAAACAAAACACAAACAAAATGTCTGAGTCTGAGAAAATCGACGCTGTGCAAGGGAAGAGGAAGATGAGTGGGGAGGCTGGGAACACTAAAAGGCCCAAAAAGAACGACGCCTCTTTGCCACAAGGAACACGCCATTCTGCCCCCGAGGTACCGCAAATTAGCCGCCTGAATTTTGTTACCTCTTTTTTTTTTAGATTTTTGCTTGTTGAAATAGGTCAGATTCTTAACGGGAAACTAGGGTCGAGTTGTTCAATAGTCTGGGGAGAATTGTTCAATAATCTGGGGTGGGTAGTTGTATTTAGGTCGACCAATATAATTTTGGGGCGAGAGGTGATAGTTTTTAGGGACGACTAGTATCATATTTGAGGCGGTCACCTTTATTTGTGTCGACCGGAGTATGTTTATGTATGCTTGAGGTGAGTGTTTTAAATATTAGGGTCGAGTCACTTGATATTTGGGATGATCTTTTTTATTAGGGCCGGCATATTCAAGATTCTTGACATATCTAATTTTAGGGGCAAGTTTTTTAATATTTGGGTCGATTAGTATGATATTTGGGGCGATCTGTTTTATTAAGGTCGAACGATATAATATTGTTGCATTTCATAAAAAGACATTTTGGGCGAGAGCTGATAAGTATTTTGGTCGAGCAGTTAATAATGTTTGGGTCGAGAAGGGTTATTTAGTTCGATCCGTGTAAATATTTAGTATGACGATTATATTTGTATGTTTGAGGCGAGAGGTAACTTTAGAGGCGATTAGTGCAAAATGTTTGGGTCAAACAGTTATATTTGGGTCGAGTAGTTTTTAATTCGTGTGAGGTGTTTGTTTATTGTACGATGCTATGTCTTTTTTCAACCTTGAAGATTATTATATTTTATATTTATATTTTAGGATAATTGGGAGTGGAGATAGAAGGAGGAGCAATTTTGATTACAAAAAATCAAATGTTTTGGGCAGATGTCAATGATGGCGATAATAGCCGAACGATTGCAGCAGATTGATCGGTTACAAGCATTTCAAGAGTCCTATTTCGGACATTTTCTGAGGTTTCCGGGGGAGAGTAGTATCTATGGAAAAAGTATTGGTTGTTTTGTTGCGCAAAGAGGTGTTGATGAAAAATCCACAGGAGAGGAACAAATACGAGAGATGGTTCCGTTTAAACCATACAAATATCCATTTTTCGAAAATGGAATTTTGTATGGTTTTAGGGCTTTGGTTCGGGACATTCCCTTTCGACCCACAGGCTGATTTACAAATTCCCCCTAAAAGTTTATACAAATGGATGTTTGATGGTGAGATTGTTCGTGCAAGAGAATTGAAAAACAAGTTTGAGGACGGAGTTTTCTCTGCCACACCTGACGACACAGTGAAAGTGGCAAAAATATTAGTACTGATGTTGTTGCTCTATGGGGTTGATTACAGGGCACCCATAGATTTTTGGGTTTGGGATTTAGTTGAGGATTCAGAATTGTGGGACACGTTTTCGTGGGAAAGTTCGTCTTTCAGTGCTTGTGCCACTATTTGGAGTCCATGGAGACGCGTGTCTCTGGAGAGTATAAAATCTATGCATTCCCGATGGCACTTCAGGTAATAAGTGTGAAAAATAAGTGTGTGTTTTTTTTTTTGTTATTTTCCTATAAATCTATGCATTCCCGATGGCACTTCATTGTTGTTTTTTATTCTTATTTGTCGTTCATTATTTAAAATGTCAGTGGTGGGTGTATGAGAGCATTCCCGCCTTAGGGAGTCATTTTGGGAAGCCATTGGGGACTGTGATGACAATGCCCAGAGGCTTGCGGTGGCATTTTTTAAAGACTACCCACGTCCAATAGGATGTGTTAAGCAAAGCTGATATAAGTTCTTTCCGATATTCTCATTCTTAATATCCATATGTGTAGGTTCCATTAAAATTTAAAATTTAAAATCTTCAATGGATTGATATCGTCGTCTAACAGTGAATTGAAATTGAGTCATCTGAGGAGGATAGGAGACAACCATACATGGTTGATATCGACATGGACATATTGGATGGAATCTAATATTTCCATGGTGGGGTGGAGGAGAAACTAAGGAACCGAGGATAAAAGCAGTGCTTAGGTTGGACCAACGCATATTGCAGCGTGACGATCTTATTGTCGAGCCTGATTGGAATCCACCTTCTCCATCGACCGATAATCCTCGTGCAACTCCATTGACGAGAACCCCTCCACCTGCAATGTGGATGAACACCCCCTCTCCATCGAAGACGAGCCCACCTATATTGGTAGTTAGATTTTATGGATTTCATCTTTCCTCTTTATTTATATTTTCATCATGAAATTATATTTGATTTTGATTTTATTTCAACTATGACTCATCCTTTTCTATCCTCATCTCTGAAGACCGTGGTGACTGAGGCAATTAGACGATTCGAGTCTACGACATCCATAGCGACGACAGAGGCTATGAGTAGAATCGAGTCGGTAACATCTGTAGCTATCAGCCGATTCGAGTCTACGACATATGTGGCTGTGACTCAGGCTATCAGTCTAATCGAGTCAGCATCATCTGTAGCAACCGTAAACGCTATCAGCCGAATTGAGTCGGCAACGATGACAGCGGTAGCGATGATTGATGAAGCTACGCAGAGGTTCAAGTTGGCTGCTGCATGGGCTGTGGAGATGATTGGAGAGGCTACATCACGACCACACCCCAGGGATGTACCGAGACCTGCCAGAGATGTGAGGGAATTGCTTTTGATATTGGATATTATTTTATTTTTCCTATGTTTGTTAGATTATTTTATTAATGAGTAACACATTCTAATATCGCAGGTTCTTATTCCTCCACCGACCATTATGCCATCATCCAATGAAGTCGAGCCTAGAAAGTTATTCGAGACGCCTCTACCAGAGAATCTTGATTTGGAGACAACTGAGGTGACTACATTACAACCACCTGCCGACGATGTACTAAGATCCACCATGGATGTGAGTGTACTTAAATATATATGGCTTTGAATTTTTCTAATTTTTGCTAGATAATTATTATTGATGACAATAATAAAATCTCAGGTTCTTACTCCTACACCGACCATTAGGCCATCGTCTGTCGAGGATGATGTGGAGACGACTGAGGCGGGTAAATCTTGATCATGTGCCGAGGATATACCGACATTCTCTTAGGATTTGAGTGAGGTCAAATATTCATGTGAAGTTTAATTTTGTTTCTTATTTTAGTTGGACTATTATATTATATTATATATATTTTATTAAATGATTACAGTGATGGTATCACAAGATCGTGCTCCCACACAGAGCGTGTTGCATGTAGATTCTGATACAAGTGGGGAGCAGTCTCCTGATGATATAGTTGTTACGTCACCGGTACTTAAAAATGTTCCTGAAGACCTGCTGAGTCCCGTTAAGCCGCCACGCATTCGTTTTCCTAGCCCTACTGCTAAGTCACCCTATGTTGATCTAACACTGTTAAAAAAATAGAAAGACTTAATGGCATCTTATAATGAATTTATGTCAAACAAGATGGCTAGGTATGATTTCCTCTATATTTTATTTATATTTATTTTATAGTTCTTGTATGGTATATAGTTACAGTTAAAAATATCGCTCTTATCACATATTCTTGAAATGTTTGTATATGAGCGCACAGGAGGGACGTTGGTATTGGTTTAGTATGCCGAAACTTGAGGCGCCGACCGCTTGGTTGAGTAATTTGGTAATTTAATTTCTTTAAATAAATAGTATCAATCTAGCATGCTATTAATGTTAAAAATTCTTAATTCTGATTATGATTTTATATGGAAATATCACATAGATCGTTATTTATGGGTGCTTTCAAATCGGATACGGAACGATGTGCAACTGGCACCTGGCATCGACGGTAGTCGCATATGTATACTAGACTCCAATTTTTTTTGTAAGTCTTTACTCTCAAATAAGTACGAATACCATTAATCTATCGTGACTACATGTAGTTGATATTATTTATTTAATTGATATAATATATTAATTTGCAGACCTATCTTCAAAAATCCATCCAGAAGATCCTAAATGTGAAGCTAAGTATTGTGGTCTGGCCTATTACACCGATTAGGTTCCTAGTAGAGATTTCCACTGTTACATTAATGGCCACACACCACGTTGGGGAGTCTCGTGGAATTCTTTTGACGATGTAAGAATTTTGAAAACCTTCTATATTTTATTAGGCTTATGTTTTCTTGATTTCATCTTTTTCTTATATCTAGTGGAACTTGTATTTCGTCGTAGGTCTTTATTGGCTGTCGCGTTGGGGATACTGACACTGCTCATTGGGTTATGTGCCGCGTAAGATTGGATAAATGGGAGATTTAGTTGTACGACTCTCTTTCGTATAGAGGTGATGACGCAGATCATATATTTGAGCGTAGATGTTCACAATTGATGACATTGTATCGCCTATTCCCACATGTGTTTTTAGTCCATGGATATTTTCGTCGATTAAAAAGGGAACCATGTATGGAACATTTCAAAGTTGTGAGAGTCCCTAATAGTGAGCAGTTCAAGCGGGAGGATGGAAGCAGCTGTGGAGTATTCGCATGTATGTCTATTGATAGGATCGTTTTTGGACAATTGTCGGTAACAAATACGGCAGATGCTCTCAAGGATTACCGATTGGCCATGGCGTATAGCATATTTTCAGAGTCAAAGCATGCACCACCTCGATCCCCTTAGCCCGTTCTGTAATAGTACTTGTCTTTTTTGTAATTTTTTATCTGTAAAACTTCAATGAAAAAATAATTTGCAATGTAGGGAATGTCCTCTTTTTGTAATTCTAATCAACAAAAATGATCTAATCGCCCCAAACAGCACCTCTCGACCCTAATTAGTTAGGATGTTCGACCCAAATTCTTAAACCTCTCGCCCTAAACATGCATTTTCTGAAATAAATTAAAGAGGAAAATGATCTGATCGCCCTAAACAGCACCTCTCGACCCTAATTAGTTAGACTATTCGACCCAAATTCTTAAACCTCTCCCCCTAAACATGCATTTTCTAAAATAAATTAAAGAGGAAAATGATCTGATTGCCCCAAACAGCACCTCTCGACTCTAATTAGTTAGACTATTTGACCCAAATTCTTAAACCCCCCGCCCTTAACATGCATTTTCTGAAATAAATTAAAGAGGAAAATGATCTGATCGCCCCAAACAGCACCTCTCGACCCTAATTAGTTAGACTATCCGACCCAAATTCTTAAACCTCTCGCCCTAAACATGCATTTTCTGGAAAAAAAAATTAAGAGGAAAATGATCTAATCGCCCCAAACAGCACCTCTCAACCCTAACTACTTCATAAATCGACCCTAATTCTTAAACCCCTCGCCCAAATATCTTAATTCTCATTGTTTAAAATACCATGAAATATAATCAATAGAAAAAATGATCTAATCGCCCCAAACTGCACCTCTCGACCTAATTAGTTTCATAAATCGACCCTAATTCTTAAACCCCTCGCCCCGAATATTTTAATTGATGCATTCTCAATGTATTAGCACTCAAATGTGTAATCTTTGGTTTTTCCTTTACCTTTATATAATAAAATTATTTATTTAATGTTTATAAAACCTTGGTGGTGATAAGACTACACATTAATCAATAGGTTTTCCAACTTTTGATGTGATAATACCTGACACTATTCCATACTTTTTGATGGTACTTTGTGATAAGACTACACATGAAGCATTATGTTTTCATCTTTAGCTATGAGAAAGACTACACATTGAATACAACTGTCTTGAGAAATTGTAACTCATCTTTAAATTTTGAATATTGGACTACATTTCTTAAACACAGTTCACTTACACCTTTGGTTTTCTCCACCATATAAGTATTCTCATAACAAAAATAAAAATGAGTTCCAATCAGCCTAACAGTGTACCAAATTTTGATTTCGAAGAAGATTTCTTTTTCTACAATAGAAATTTAACAGAGTGGATCATCCATATGGATACTTTAATGGTTGACGACCTCTGTGACAGAAAGCTCAATGGAGTCTATGATCCTAGAAGAGGATTGTGCAACAATATCACGTGGATCCAAATAAAGTGAACACGTTACGAATTTGCACATGACATAATTCAGCTTGCACAATAAAACTGAGGTCGTCCTAATGCCATGCAATTTAACGTACTAAAATACTGACTTAACTGGAAATACAAACATTAAAAATACCAAAACATTGCTACTATTTATTTGTGTAACACAGTGATAACAATTCATCCGAAAACTTCTTCAAATTTCTCCCACATTGGTGGCTCATCCAATAGGTAGTACTTGTGTGTCGGTATAATACCATTGTATTCCTTCATATTAAAATTTAATTAGTAATATATATACATACACACATATCCTTATAGTCAGAGGGTTTGATTTGCACTTACATCAAGAAAATAATAGGAGATGGTGGTATCAACAAAGGCTCGTTTACGTTCACGATCCTTATAAACTCCATGATCAATAAATAAGTAATAGTAGTAGACATACCTTCTTTACCTGCAACAATGGCCATGTACAATAACACTGACCAAGTACAGTAACTATGACCATGACCACTACAGTGAGATTGACCACAACATTGACATTGACATGTACAACAGCACTGAACCTGTATATTAACTATGACAACAACAGTGAGATTGACCATAACAGTGGCATTGACATGTACAACACAAGATAGTCTATTCTCGCTATAAATATGTATTGTAACACATTAGAAGAGTCATCACTTCATCCAATTCCCACGAATATGAGTTTGGGTCTTCAAAACATACTCTACAATGAAAATAAGACCAAGTGGACTCTTCCAATGGACACTTTGCTTATTGAATGTCTCGTGAACCAGTACAACACTAATAAATGGTTCATTGATGACGAAAACAACACTTATGCCATATTGGCTGCAAGATCTGTGGTCATTTCACAATTCTCGGTTAAGCTAACTTACAATGAGGTTAGCCAACGTGTCAAATACCTTAAACATTGTTATACCTTCTTCAAGCAAATCATTCAAACCCCGGGTGTCACTTGGGATCCTGAATTAAAAGTTGTGCATGCAAATGAGCAGCAATGGAATGATTTTGCACGTATATGTATTCAACTTTGTGTTATCAATATGTTGTTCCTAAATTCTTAATTAACAAGCAATTTCTTTGCAACTAGGTTGATCCTGAATTATCAGCAGTTTACAGAATTGAACAAGAGCCACTATTCTTGAAGAAAAATAATACAATCTTGCATTTGGGTTTCCCATGCACAAATAATATAATAATAACATTACAATGAATATTATTTCAGTCAATAAAGTACATAGTAATCTCGTACAACAAATTAAACTAATTGACACTGTTATGATTGAGTACTTGAACTTGACATCTATTCCGCCGATGTCCATTTTCGCCATAGTTACCACACCTAATGGGACGACGTTCACCGTGAGATGTTCTGCCTGGTGGTGGCAGTTCCTGTGGATTCTTGTAAGTGCAAGTAGCATGATTGTGACCAGTCCCTCTGCACCTTGAACATGTTTGTGTGCGGCGATGTCTTGTACGCTCACACGCAGATGAATATCTCCTCACTTTAGGGCATCCAGCCTGCCTTGGATTAGCCAGTGGAAGTACAATATGTTTTTGGTCTAAGGTCGGGATAAACCAATCACATGGGTGTGGCACTGGCATCACTATCAGAGAATATAACTTGCGTAAAGTGCTTGATTTATAATACTCGTGAACATACCCAAAAACAGATTGGTTCGCCTCACTACAAAAAAAAGAAAGATAAAGAGGATCGTGTTTAAAGAAGTACGATAGGTAAAAAAAAGGAAAATATTTAGTGGAAAGAAATATTACCGAATGGTTTTCAAGGCATGCACACACGGTATCAAGTAGTGTTGGAATACAGAACACGTGCAAGTTCACTGTCGTAAATCAACGATGTATGAACGATCCGCGTCTTTCACATTAAATTGAGTTGTACTAATCACAGACACCCGCATACGCTCTCCAATAACTTTTTTTGCAACTACTGGTGATAGTTCGTGGTCAATGTTCTCTACTGCAGCTTGTCTTTCCTTATACCAAACCTGCATAATATTACGTACAACTTCAAGCATAGAACACACCAGTAGTTTTCTTGCCCAGCATAATTTGGAATTCATGGTCTCAGCAGTATTAGACATCATGAACCCGTAACGATGCGCTGAACATTGAACATGTGCCCATTTTTTGGATTTGCACAAACAAGCTTCCACCGGGCTAGTGGGTCTCTCTCTTTTATGCATTTCATAGATGCATCGTACACCGACTCTCTATATGTGTGTGTTGCTCTTGAATAAAAGAACAACTTCAGATCGGTAATGACGCATGTTCATTTGGAGGTGGAAAGCAAACAAACCATGATGCACTATTGGGGGATACACATCTCTGATTGCATTTGTTATACTTTTGTGAGCGTCTGAAACGATCACCAAGTCCTGCAGAGACCCAAAATTATCATGCAATTTCTTCATAAACCAACACCATGACGCATCGTTCTCTATATCACCAATACTGACGGTAAGAGGAACTATATGCTCGTTTCCATCTTTAGTTGCAGCAACAAACATTATACCCTTATATTTTCCTTTCAAATGTGTACCATCAACAACAATAACAGGTCTTCAACATTCTTTGAATGCGAAGATAGATGCAACTAAGGCTACAAAAGTGTACTTAAATGTACCATCGTCACAAGTCTCCAAACTAGTCACCGAGCTAAGATTATCTTGTCGAAGCGTGCATAGATAAGAAGGCAGCATTTCCCAAGACTATTGGTGATCGCCATATATCATTGTATGGGCCAAATGATGAGCTTTTAATGCCTTATTATATAAGATATCTATCTCGTGCTCAGTATCTATACCATCTTGAATTTCTTTAGCCTGAAGCAAATGACCTTCCCTAACTAATCTAGGTACGTAGAGCACAGTGATAATTCTAAAAGGAGATTGTCTTGGTGCACTTATACTCGTATCAAGCTGACAAGTGTGCTCAGGGTTAAATTTTGTCACCTTCCAAATGCCTCCTATTTTTGAGTACGCGTGTAACAAAAACCCGCAACCTCGATACTTGCATATGATATAATACCGTTGTTTACAAGATGCCTTCACTCGATAAGCATATTTTTGTGTTGCATTATACACTCCTACCGCAATTTGCAGATCTGATTTATTCTAAAAGGTTACGCCAACATAAAGGTCACGACCAACATGCTCACGATAATCATTCTCCTGCTCAAACTTGATCGAATCAAAATCATTGGTATGAAATGACTTACCAGGAATTGTCCAAGTACTTGACCTTGACTCGGCATGGATGTCCCCCTGATTATTAACTAATGGAGGTGGTCTTCGCACTCTTTGACCAGTATGATAGAATGTTATATTATTCGAATTATCTTCAATTGGAACATCTAAAGGTATCGAATTATCGCTCTCACTACGATTAATGATCTCTTCAAGCTTCCCATAACATTTCATCATATATTAACTTTTGCAATACCTCAGAATCAAAATCAATATCATCATCTTCATTTTCCACTTCATATTCATCACTCTCTGTGCAATCATCGGCCTCATTTTCATCATCATCTTCATAGTCAACATATTCTGCATCTCCCTCATCTTCATCGGACTCTTCGAGTACTCTGTCGTAGTGAGTTTCATGGTTTTGGCCACTCATGCTAGGATTTCCCATACCAAAAGCTTCATAAGTCTCTTTACTTGAACCCGGGATATCCGACATAGGAGTTGGTAAAATATGTGAACGTTCAGAAGCATTCCAGGTTTCACTTTGTGTTGAATTGTAGTCGATTGGAAATGGATTGGCCACTCCCGATACATTGTCGTGGCCAAACGGAATTTGACTGCCCACAGTTCCACCCCTCGCTTGCGGAGAGACACCGCTGAAAATTTTGCCACAATCAAATGGTTGTTGTTTTGGTTCTACGGTGACATAAACTTTACGGGTTTGCATCACGACACGTTGTACATCAAGAATTGACAATATAACAATTTTCTGAACTTCTCCTTCTTCATTCGGCATCAAACAATGCAATGAATACTCAGTTGTTCTCTTATCACCCCTCACTGTCGAGTGAATCACATCAAAAAATGCAACATAACTCATATCATATATGATACGTAAGTGATCGTCTCTTCCCCAATCATGTGATCTTCTCTATCCCAATAATCACGATGCACGATAGTTAACTGAGTTAACTTCACATCCTTCATCTGCCATGAAATTTGTTCCAAATCAAAATCATCATTAATTTATAGGTAATGGTATGTATTAGGGGCGAAAGGTGTAAATATATGGGCTTATGGAAAGAGTGGTTAAGTTTGGACTGAACATTATCTTTTTATGGGCTTGGGGAAAGAGGTGTAAACATGTTTGGGTCGAGTAGTATACAATGTTCGGGGCAAAATGTAATGTTAGGGTCGACCATTATTTTTCTATGTTTAGTTCGAGTAGTATAATTAGGTTTGGGTCGAGTATTAAATAATGTTTGGGGCATGTTAGGGTCGAGCAATATTTTTGGATATTTGGTTCGAGTAGTATAAACATGTTTGGGTCGAGTAGTATTAAATGTTCGAGGCGAGATGTAATGTTTGGGTTGACCAGTATTTTTCTATGTTTGGTTCGAGTAGTGTGAATAGGTATGGGTCGAGTAGTAAATAATGTTTGGGGTGAGAGGGCATGTTAGGGACGAGCAATATTTTTTGTGTTAGGTTCGAGTAGCATATACATGTTCGAGGCGAGTAGTATACAATGTTCGGGGCGATATGTAATATTAGGGTCGACCAATGTAAATGGTATTGCTCGACTTGAATTACATTTCTACCTTCAAAATGCGGATAAGTATTGTAGCATAGCAGATAACAGAAAACCCTATGAATTACTGTAAGGCCAAATGGTGATAAATTTCAAATACAAAACTGAATAACTTACATTGTGCATACGGAGAACTCTAATCTTGATTCTCGCAATCGAAATCGCCTTGAAATCACCGATTTTTTTTCAATTGGACGAGTTAATGAACGACAAATAATAAGACGTCTGAGAGATTTTATCAACTTTAACATATTCAAACCTTTAATCTCTTTGAACTAAAGTGGGAATATTTTAGTTTTTTTTCATTGAAAATGGGTAAAAAAGATGTTTTGTTCACTTGTGGGTAAAAATGAAATTTGCATTGGCTGAATGAGTAAAACAGATATGGCCCCTATATTTCTGTGTACTGCTAGTATTTATATAAAATGATTTTACAAAATGATTTTTTTTTGGGTTAATGTTCCAAAGTACCTATTAAATAATAGTAAAATCTGAAATGAAAAAAATATATTATTTATTTTGTTTTAGAACTTTTGATAATTGATATGTATTGTTGTCGTTTATGTTTTTCGTATTTTCATATAATTATTTTCAAACTAATGACAAGGAGAATACTTCTCTGAATGTATATGATTTTGGAGGATAACTATTTTTTCTTTCCAAACTCAACATTAAGTGAAATTTAAATGATATATCTAATTGGTTGTTATGAATAATATGTTTAAGGAAAAACAAACATATTTCCATAAATAGAAGGTTCTGCAGTGGTATTCATAACAAATATTTTTCCAAAAAAAAATATTGTGTACGTGAATGTGATGTTAATAACACTGTATATTTATATCGAACAAAAATACTGCTTATGAAACTTGATAACTTCTACAAGGAAATTAACTCCCCTTTCAAAGAAAAAAAAATCAACAATAACTAGACTTAAATTTATTGGATTTGACTAACTAACCTAAGCTGGAATTATACACAGGACTTTCTCGTAATTAGTATAAGTTTTATTATTCTTGTGATTCTTGGTATTCATTTGTAATGTGGAAACTCATATTGTATTTAGCTTTTGTCATTTCTTGCAATGGTGACATGGCATGTGATTATTGAATTATAAATCAACAATAACTAGACTTAAATTTATGGATTTTATACACAGGACTTTACTCGTAAATTAGTATAAGTTTTATTATTCTTGTGAATCTTGTATTCATTTGTAATGTGAAACTCATATTGTATTTAGCTTTGTCATATTCTTGCAATGGGTGACATGGTATGTGATTATTGAATTATTCATATCATATGAACTGTTTTGTGCAATGAGTTATATGGTTATGATTTATTATCGACTTGCGTAATTTGATCGATTAATCGAACATGTCGCTAATAATTATTGGCCGATTTAAATACGCAATGTCTATTTTTCATTTGGTTGGCTCGGATTTGAAGCCATCGGTAGGAAATGAGTCGTATGTAATTTGGTATATTTCAAAATATGATGATCCATGGGTTGAAGCCCACGCGCAAGGGACGTCGAGCATTGTGAGAGATAAGTTGACTTGAGTCTTCATTAGGATGTCAATGGGACGGGTCGGGGCGGGTACTACGAGACTCGGACCCGTCACGTCAATCTCACGGGCCGGGTCGGGGTAACCCGTCGCGAGTCGGTCGGAGCGACCTGTCTATAATTTTTTATTATATAATATCAATTATTATTAATACAAAAAATCAAATATAATACTATAAAAATTGAACATAAGACTACAAATTTAATAAAAATAACAATAAACCAAGAAAATAAAATTATACATTTATTAGCTTATTTATAAGTTTATTTATCATTTATTTTATTTATTAATGTATATTATTTATAAAAAAAATCATTATCAATATATAAATGTTTAATATAATATTAAGTGTATAAAAATATAAATAATCATATAAATTATATATATATAACATATAACAAATATAAAAAAATAAAAATTTTGTGCGGGGCGGGGCAGGTACCCACTGGGTAAAAGTGGTACCGGACCCGTCCTGCCCCGCCCCACTGCGGGGCCGGGGCGGAGCGCCCCAAATGACTCGGACCGGGGCGAGTCAGGTTGGGACGAAATTGCCATCCCTAGTCTTCATTCTATCTTTGCTTTTTTGCTTTGCCAATGTTAACTACAGGTCCGGACGGACCGAAATTATCATCCCTAATTTTCACCTTATCTTTGTTTTTTGCTTTGCCAATGTTAAGTGCTACACTTATCATTGAGCTTGTTGTTTCGAACATTATAATATATTTGTGTTATATTTTAAAAAGACCGTTATGAAATATTTTAAATTGTTTTACTAGAACTGCGTTAATTAGATATTGGACAACTATTATTTACATGTTGCAGAATCACTTGCATCCACATGCATATTTAAAAAACAATTTCGTTCTCTTTTCAAAAAGAATGCATTCATCATTCCCCTCATTGGCCTCTTTTGGCTCGCCTCTCTTTATCTATGGCCTTGTTTGGTAATTAACGGATAGTTGTTAATTAATAGCTGATTGTATTAACTGATTTGATTAGTCGATTATATTAGTTGTTAGTATAGAAGTGTTTGGTGAATAGCTGATAGCGGATAGTTATTTAAATATATAAAATGATCAATAACGACACGGACTTAATTTATTGTTGAGTTTTTTGATAATAATATAAATTCATATGATGAGTTAATGGAATAATTAGAAAAATATATACAAGAATCTGAAATTATTGGTGTCTGTTATTTAACCACATATACAAGTATTTATAATTTGGGATTTGGGAGTGAAAGGGAAGAAGAAAAAAATTCGCATGTAAGATAGATGAAAAGAAGTGTTTTATTATTTTTTTTAAATGAATTGGAAATGGGAGTCATGAGATATTTATGTGGTAGTATTAATTTTAGAGGATAAATTTGTTATTTAACCCTATTTTTCAATTCTCTCTAACCAAAACGCTGCTAGAAGGGTTTTTTTTTAAAAAGAGCTTTTTAGACCAAAGAACTAATTAAATCCTCTATTTACCAAACATATCGATTAGATGATTTGACTATTCAACCCTCTCAAATGGGTTAAATCCTCTAATTTTGCCATGAACTGCTCATCACTAAACAAGGCCTTTATCCCTCTCAAATGAGTTAAATTCTCTAATTTTGCAACGAACCGCTCATCACCAAACAAGGTCTTTATGTTTTTCTTTCGGATATCAGTAAGGCCGATGACAAAGTTTGATGTAGAATTATCAAACCCCGGAACACTTTATTGTATTATAGTTTATGTAAACTAGTATTTAAATAATTATTTGTATGTTTCTCTTGTGGCGTGACATTAACAAGTAATTAATACATAATAAATCATAATTAATAAAAATTAGGGTTGGGTTCCGATGAGAATGGGTCCGTGGGTGAGAAATGGGAATGAATCATAACCATTATAACTAATCTAATCTAATGAGTTAGATTTAATCAAACAAATTAAAACCTAAACCTAAACCCAAACAGACTTTGGGCCGATATGTTTAGAAAATTACGGTCCCAAACCTAAACCCACCAGCTCCCACCCGCTGCGACCTTGGCGAAACACCCCTGCAATCTGCTCCCACCCGCTGCGACCTTGGCGAAACACCCCTGCGATCTGCCCGCTGCGACCTTGGCGAAACACACCTGCGATCTGCGAAACACCCCGATGCAAAATACCCGCTGCGACCTTGGTGAAGACCGAATCCGTGCAATTTGATTTTGATTTTGGAGGCACGAGATCTTCTTCAATTTGATTTGGTTTCTACGAGTTTCAACAATTTGAGACGGATTAGGTTCGATTTGATTTTGCTTGCACACCAATGGATTCGATTTTGGACGAATCAGGTAATATTTTTTTTTTAAATTAGGTCAATTCATCTAATTATAACAGTTCATCTGATTTACAAACTCGCCTGATGTGGTTGTTGTCTGATTTATTTTGTGCACAATTCAGTGTCAGTTTGTGCACATTAGTGTGTTCCCTTGTGTACGTCCGTGCTGAATGGTGTTTTGCATTGTGTCGTGAAGTCTTGAATAAATCTGTACATGTCGTCATCTGATGTGGTTGCCGTCTGATTTATTTCAGTGCACAATTCAGTGTCAGTTTGTGCACATTAGTGTGTTCCCTTTTGTACGTCTGTGTAGTAGCAAAATGGTGTTTGCATTTATTATGATTAAAAAATTATGCGCGTGTTGTCGTCTGATGTGGTTCTCATCTGATGATAGTGTGATTTGTTTGTACGCAAATAATTGTCAGTTTGTGCACATTAATATGGTGTTTGCACCTTTCACTATGATTGACAACCACAAATAAACGTTACATTTGTATTTGTATTGATAACTACTAAATACGCTGATTGTCACTCGAGTAATTCAAAAAGGCAATGTTGCATGAGCCAACATGTATCATTACTTCAAAGATATTCAAACATTTATTTTCTGATTTTTGTGTGTTCTTACCTCGAAATTTTACTTGGTATCGGTTATGGTTGTAATGATCATTTCTTTGCACATTGTAATTGCAGGTGATTTGAGAAAGGAAGTAAAAATGGGACCAATTGGCATATATCAAGACCTACCCTTAATATTATTTTCTTATTTTTATTTTCTTAATTTAGCAAATTGGGTTGTGCACAAGTAAGTGTCAATTTGTGCACAACAATGTAATGAATTTTGCACAATAGTGCAATAAATTGTGCACAATATGTCATTGGTGCAGACGCTCTTGCACTCTTGGTTCTAGTATTTCATGAATTCTTATTTAATTTTTAAATTTTTGGGTACTAATTATGAGATTGAGGTGAAGGCTCTGTTTGAAAAATCATAATATGATCTAGCAATATCAATTTAACTTTATTTTAAAATCAAAATAAATATTACAAAATTAGTTTCAGGATATGCACAATAGTGCCATAAGACCTGCACAATCGTATTACAAGTCATGCGCAATATATATCAATACACAAATTATAAAAATACACCAGCAATGAAATTACACACGAGTCTGACAAGATATATCAAAAAAAAAATCATTAAAAAATGGGATAATGTTTGCCGCAATATTTCACTATTTTTATTGGTTATCGATCATCTTATCCAGTCTTTGTGGTCATCGACGCCCAATCGAGGTGGCTGGCATGAGACTACTGCTATGAAATATAACATGTACAATTATGCATTAAGTTATGCACAATATTGCAATAAGATATGCACAATAATACAATAACATTTGCACAACCAAGTGCAACTTCTGAAAATAAAAAATTAGAAAACTAAATATCTGTCAATGACATATGCACAATCACTAGCAAAGCCAACTCCAAAGCCTGCAACCCATTTTCAGTAGTAATCACTGGGAAAAAGAATAAGAATATTAATAAAATAAGAATATTAATCGCTTCGGCCGGTGTGTCCGGAAAATCCTCTTACAAATATTCAAATGGGTTGTTTTGCTTCCTTACGTTGGAACATGTTGCATTTTGAATCGTCCCGAGATCAAACTGGTTGCTAGTTGAAACCTCCATATCCCATCGCTGCCCCTGTGATTTGTCGGAGTGTGTTGTCCCTTTTTTTTCCGAGTGAATTCTATTTCGGTTTATTTTTAAAATTAACCGACTGTCCCGAAGGGCCCGCTGTTTTGCCCAAAACCTCCTGTACCTGCGCAATTAAGGTTCTTTTTGGTCCCAATTCACTGTTGGTTTTGTCCAAATTCCCAGAATGCGTTGCTCCAGAATTTGGCAATCAAATAATACATGCACAGCAAATTGCACATTAGTTCATACGCGCGTGCACATTAGTTCATAACTACATGCACAAAATAGCCTCTATACAAAATAATTAAAAAATACATGCACATCAAATTGCACATTAGTTAATACAC
>BMAC01000100.1:959584-986015 GCA_014905375.1 Phtheirospermum japonicum | reverse complement strand
AAGCCATATTTTATGCAATCTTTATTGTGCAAACTCATAGGCAGTATTGTGCATAGTTAGTAATGTTATTGTGCGCATACCTGGAACAAATGCAACAATATAATTTTAAAAATATTGACATTTTCACATACAAAAACAGTATATTACAAAATATTAAATGCTATAATGGTCTGACAGAAAAATAAAAACAAGAAGTGAAGGCTTGCTGATCCCCCCGAGATGAATCTCTATCAGCTTCCTCAAATTAGCAAGACTTGAATCTTTCAAAACCTTCAACGTCGTAATCACCTTTCCCGGATTATCCTTCGAATTCTATTTACCCGAGCATGAGCACTTTGCACAATTATCAGAAAGCGTCTGAAAAAAATATATAAAGTTCAAAAAACAAGCCAATACGCAAAAGGATGCTAAAACAATCAAGCCAAATTACGATCTCAAGCAAAGAAATAAAATAAAAAAATTATTAATTACTACCATTTTCGATATCTATGTTTGCAAATAGTCCAGCTGGCGAGCTGCTGTGACGAACAAGGCTAGAATTAGCAACACCGTTAACGCGCTCCATCTTCAACTGAATCGGGTTAAACAAGCCCGAACCCGATAAGCCGCGATACGAATTTCCGGTGATACTCTTTAGACTTTGACAGATCAAAGGTTCAGCCCTCGACAACACAGCGCGGTACAGAGTGATTTTGACCAGACGATTTTGTCTTCTTCGATGACGTGGCGGATGGCGTAGGCATCACATCAAAAGACGCACCATTATTCTCGAAATACGTTCGCTTTCCGAGTTTCAGACCGATCAGTGGCTCCGCATTTCGTTTCATTTCCATCTTCTTGCCGAAGTTTCCCGAAAAGCCCTCGAACGTCATGAGCTTAACTGAAGAGCCGGTAGAAGCTGAGAGCGAGCTTCTGGCTGAAGAAACATGGCCACAATCAGCACCAACGATTTCACCATCATCGACAATCATCCAGTCTAATAGTTGCGGCCTTTTAGGACTTTCGGGGGCCTTTGTACCGAACCCGACAAGATTTTCCTAATCCCACCTCGCATTCCAATCCATCTCGGAAAAGTGGCTCATTAAGAGGGCTTATTCAGTTGTTGTTGTGCACGAAACGCATCATAAACTAGACATTTGAAATGTGAAGCGTAAGAAAAAGAGTAATTGAAGAAGCAATTTCACAAAACAAGATCAAATAACAATTACAGCTTATGTAATCACATCTTCAAGAAAAAAAAACAATGCGAGAAATTAATAAACATACAAATTAAGGTTCAAATCAAGCTACCAAATATTTAATATTCAGGCCCCAAATCAACAACTCAAGCAAGCAAAACCAACCAAAGACCCCATTAAGTCAAACAAATACCTATAAGCAAGAGTTTACTCAATTATAATTTTTGCAACATAGAATTTCAATTTCTTTTCCTGAATATTCCCTGTTGCAACTTTAGGATAAACAAGAAAATACTCTGCACAGCTCCACTGGTTAAAAGATATCATGCAGAGTAACGCAGAGCAGAGCATTTTTCTTTTTTATTTTCTGGTAAAAGAGAAGAAAGTGGAACACCTTTATTTATTTAGCGGACGGTTGATAGGTGGGATTTGGATACTCAGCAGCGAGTTCACGAGCCCCGGCGGCGTTGGGCGTGGCGGAGGATGGGGAATCTCAGGGACGTGAAATCGATTGAAATGGCGAAGGGGAAAAGAGGGGTTTTTTTTTTCTGAGATCTTCTCGAGAAGTGTGAAAGGGTTACGACTTCTCTTCAACTCGGATGTCTAATAATTACAGAAATACCACCGGATAATTTTTATAAAGGCATTAAAATGATTGGTCAGAATTTATTCTCATTTCTCATCTACGTATCCATTCTCATATGATCCTATACCATAAAAATTATATACACCTAGAAGTATGAGTATGTTGACTTGAATATAATAATTCAGTATTAAGGTAAACCAAAATTAGATGTCGATGACACTGATAGCTGTTAATTTACATAACTGAAAAATATAAAAATATTATACATAAAAAATAAGAAAAATAAATAAAAATGTAATAATAAATAAAACTTTCCTAAAGTTTAAAAAGTATGAAAAATTATAAAAAAAACTAATAATAATAAATAAATAATTTGTTATGTCTAATAATAATATTTCCGTAAGATGTAAAATAATATGTTATTCCCCACGTCTCGTTCTATTTGTTGCAATTTGAAAATTTTTTTGTTCCATACTATCTGTCGTATTTACATTTTCAGTAGAGAATTATTGTTACTTTTTACTTTCCCAATGTGAATTAAATGTCACTTTATTACTTTTACACCTATTTCATACTTTTAATTATTTTAACCAAAATGATATTATGATCATTTGATACTAATCTTTGCGTCAAGTTTTATCTGTCACAGTTGACCATTTCACGGAGATTGAGAAAGATGATTGGTGTTATAATTATAGGTATTAAATGACAATAATATCATTTTGTTTAAAATAATTAAAAGTGTGAAACAATAAATTTAGGGGTAAAAGTAGTAAATTAATACTTAATTCTTATTGGAAAAGTAATGAATAATAATGATCTCTCTTGAAAATGTAAATGTGACAGATAGAACGAGACAAAAGATTTTTCAAATTGCGACTGATAGAACGGGACGGAGGGAGTATAATTAAACACGAATCATTTTTTTTTATCTTTGTGAAATGGTCAATTACGACAGATAGAAAGAGACGTATAGAGTATTTTATAAAATAAAATATATATTACAATATAAAATGAAAAAATGGATATTTCTAATAAACTAGAAATTTATTAGAAAAAGTTTAAATTTGTAGCATTTTTTTGGCCGAATAAGTTATCAAAAGTTTTTGACAAACAGTTTAAATGAGCTTATTCAGAGGTAGATATAAGGTAATGATTAGATATCTCTCTCTTTTTTTTTCATTTAGTTTCACTAGAAAATAATTAAAAATAGAATTTTAGGGAGAAATAATTTTTTTTTGATGAGGTAGTGATTGAATGTAATTTGTGTGTTTTTGAGTAAGTAATTGAATATAAAATTATCTCCGAGATTTTCTTGTTCGGTGGGAAGTTAGTGATATATTGATATTGGAGATATGAATGATTAGAAATAAATAAAAATTTAGTGTAGCAAAAAATGAATGGTAGTGAAAAAAATGAGATGAGAAAAACATAAATAAGAGAGAAATAAAATTATTACTTTTTGGCAAAAGATAAATTATATTTTCTTGGTCGGCGAAATTTTTTTCCATTCACACCAAGCTAGTCCGAAAATATGAAATACCGATGTACCTATTTGAGAACAGAAATACAGAAGAAAAAAAAAAAAAAAAGAATTATGGGATTCAAATTTCATTATTACAAACGAAATCTCCTTCGTCGGTCAATCAAAAGTTGCTGTACATTCATACAACACATATCTACTTCTGCGTATTGCTCGCAACTCTTCTTCTCCTATAGTATTACTTATTTCGACAACTAATAATTAATTAGGTTTCTCAGAGAGTATATTTTCCGATGGCGGCGGTGCCATCAGGAAGGCGGCGGCTGGTGATCCTGTGGTTGGTTTTCGCCTATGGGCAAGTGGTGGCCACTGTTCGAACTACTAACGCCACCACCGATCCGTCTGAAGGTGCTCACTATTTTATTAGCACATTAAACATTTTTTATTCTTCTTCTAAAAAGTTGAAAGTGTGATTGATTAGCTGGGCAACTCTTTATTTTCATTTTATCCGAATATATTGGTTTGTGATCAAATAACACGAGACAATGATTTATTGTTTTTTTTTTAAACCCGCAATTAAATATTTAAAACCCATATTTCTTACATCTTCTAACACACTCTTTTGTATTTGACTCTTTTATCTTTCTTTCCCCCCCCCCCCCCCCCCCTACATTAACTAAAAACTTGTGTTGTTTTTAGAAATTGCCATTCGAAAGGAAATAAACAAATGGAAATGAGAATTTAGAAGTAAATAATCATTTAATGTAATTAATTATGGAGGGTTGTAGAGCGTTCTACTTGTGATAAAGGATGTAGATATTGTTGTTAGGCGCAGTGGTTGGAAAGTAGAAGATAAATCTCAAATGATTTGAGAGATGTAAGAGTTGTCTTAAGAATAAATAACATATAAAACTAATGCTTCCCTAATCAATTAATAATATTTCTAATTAATCTCTATTCCCTCTTTATTCAAAATTATCTTATTTCCATAAATTTGTTTAGAAACAAAATTTAGACTCTAAAACCACACTTAAAAGGATCGAAAAGGGTAAATACTAAAAACACTTACATTTGATGAGATCGAAATTCAAAATCTCATAATTATTATTATATATACTTTAGGTTGCATCCGCCACGGTGATTGATTTTCTAATTGCCAGGCAGTTAGGCAACCTCTTTAATTCAAATGGTTAGCTACAAAATGAAATTCTGATGAGGATGATTGAATGGATGCCTTGAAATTGCTACGCTTGTCTTCCTGTGAAACTTTTCAACGTAGCATATGTCTAATAAGGTATATGTATGTGATCTTTGGTAATTCATTAGTACAATTTAAACTTCGATTATTTGAATGGATAATTGTTCAGATTATGTAAATTTATAAAAAAAGTTCATATGTTTCTAAAAGATATGTCAGCAATCTGCAAAAGAAAACAGAATAGCAGCAGTTGACAATGCATGTGCATGATAATGCATATTACGTAGCACGGAGAGAATTGTGCCTCATTTGTAGTTCACCTCTTGTATTGTGCGATGCTTATCCTTATTAGGGTTTAGCTAGTATATATAGCTATGTAACGGATCGCTGTAAACTCATTCAATATAGCAAACATTCTATTTTCAGTATCTTGGAGCATTAGCTTTCATTTTGCAGTCTGCTTGTGTATTCATTAATGGATAAAGTTATTTCTCAATATGGGTATCATAGCGCCAGGTTGATGAGTGGGCTCTAATCCGTTTTGTTCTTTTCTGCATTTAATTTTCTGTCTTTAAAACTTTCACCTTTCACGGCTCTTCTCAAGAATCAGACATGGAGTCTTGTTCCATTACCTGTTGCAAAGTCCTCTATAGGATGTAGATGGATTCAAACTCAAAAGAAATCTCTTTATGGCTTGTATCTACATCCTCACTTATGTAGATGATATCTTCATTACTGGTTCTTGTTCTTCCTCTATCTACAGAGTTATCGCTAATATTAACAAAATCTTTTCCTTGAAGATTTAGGTCTTTTATCTTATTTCTTGGGATTTCAGGTTACCTACACTAGCACTGCCTCCTCTTGTCACAGTCCAGTTACATTTCAGCTTTAGTAGAGCTCTCGCAGGGACGAAGGGGGCCAAAGGGTTTTATTTTTTACGCATGATATCTAATCCAGTGTTCTCTAAATATGATGGACAATTCATTGAAAAAGCCACTCTCTCTAACTCGGCCTGCCATTGCTTATAGTGTTAATAAAGTGAGTCAGTACATGCATAATCCACTTAGCTCTCACTAGAAGGCTTTTAGGAGAATTTTGAGATATCTTGCTGGCACCATGAATCATGATCTCCTCTTTACTAAAAATCCTATATAGAGATAACAGTGTTTGCAGGTGCTGATTGGGGATCTGACATTGATGATACATAGAACATCAACACCAGGATATTGTGTTTACTTTGGTGCAAACTTGGTTTCCTGGAGTGCCAAGAAACACACAACAGTGTCAAGGTCTAACACTAAATCATAATGCATAAGCATTGTCAGTGCTAGTTGTGAAGTTAGCTGAATACAATCTCTACTTGGTGAATTAGGTTTTCAAGTTCAAAATCCAATGGTGATATGGACATATAACCTAGCAGCTGTTCACCTCTCAGTCAACCCTGTTTTTCATTCAAGAACTAAACATTTTGAACTTGATTTACACTTTGTGCGAGAAAAAACTTCTGCTAAAAGGGCCTCAGGTCAACACATTCCTGGCACTGAACAAGTTGCAGATGTTTTGACAAAACTCCTCACAGGTCAATTCTTCATTGTTTCTGCTAAAAGGGCCTCAGATGTTTAGAAACAGACTCGTTGTTTCTAAATCCTCACTCGAATAGTTTTAGTGTTATTGAACGGACCTATCAGTCTTTGTTAAATAAAATTTAATTACTTTGCATATCGTTTCCATCACGCTGTGCCATGCTTTTCGAATTTTTGTTTTATAATGTTTTGGTTTAAGTATTAGACTTGATAAAATTATCATGTCATCCTATTATCCTCCCAACCCATAGAGTTGGCAGGATCGATATGGCACCCCTCCCTTACAATACCATCAATGCTATTAGACCTTCATTTGAATGCATACATGTATTTTAAATTTTCATTTCCACATGCAACTCTAATTAATAATCCTCGATATGCTTGACAATCAACTACCTGTTTATTAATTAGATAAATGTATAAATGAAAAGGCAAAGTGTGTTAACTCTAGAAAATAGTAACTTTTTAACCTGTGTGAAAATAATCGCATGAGTATTATTATGGGACGGAGAGGGCAGTTTTACTTTTAGAGTTGATATATTAAAATTTCATTTTCATATTATGTTAGTTGGGCCCCTAAACAAAATTCTTGCCTTCGTCACTATTCTTATGTATTATTTACAGCAAGAGCTTTAAACACCATCTTCAAGCGATGGGGAATTTCAGCCACAAATGAATGGAACATAAGTGGTGAATTATGTAGCGGTGTTGCCATTGATGCCACCGAAATCGCAAGAATAAATCCGGGCATTAAATGTGACTGCAACTACAATAATGGCTCTACTTGCCATATTACGGCTCTGTAAGTTAATGTTTTTACATATTTCACATTCTAATTCTAATTAATTTGATGTAGTGGAAAATTGACTGTCTATAATATGATTTTACAGGAGAGTCTATGCATTGGACGTTTCCGGTCCACTTCCTAATGAGCTCTGGAATTTGACTTTTTTCACTGATGTGTATTTTTTTTTTTATATTTTATATTTTTTTTTTGTTTAGGGTTATATATTATTGATGGTATATTGCTTGATTTTTAAATTCAGTATTTGTTATTCATATATTTTTTTAATGATACCAGAATTTAATTTCGTGTTCATTGTTGCAGAAATTTAGCCCAAAATTACTTGACAGGTCCAATTCCAGCATCCATTGGCAATCTCGTTCGCATGCAGTACTTGTATTCCATCATCCTTTTTTTCTTAAAGTGATTTAGATCTCAAATTACTATGGTTGCAAGGAAAAATAAAATATTGAAAATTTGTGATATTATATTATATTATCAGGAGCTTTGACATAAACGCGTTATCAGGGGAGCTTCCAAGAGAACTTGGACTGCTAACAGACTTAAGATCACTGTGAGTACCCTTTAGTTTCATTCACGCAAGCTCATAAATATGTTACTAATTTATTCATCCGAGAAGTTGAAAATTAACTCTTAATCAAATTAAGTATGTATTTGTCTATGCGCAGATCCTTTAGCACGAATAACTTCTCCGGCCCTTTACCTCCTGAGCTCGGGAATTTATCAAGACTAGCACAAATGTAAGATTTTTTTTTACCAAATATGTTCAATTTGTTAAACTACGCCAATAGAAAATATTTTTCACCAATATGTTTTCGTAATTATTTTGTTTATCAACTTGTCAGATACTTTAATAGTGCTGTAGTTAGTGGTCCAATACCTGAAACATTTGCTAATCTACGGAGCTTGGAGAGAGTGTAAGACCTCTAAGAAAAAACTCATTTAATAAAAAAAACTTTATTCAGACCAATTGAACATAATGTATTGATCTATTAATATGGGCACAAAATGATTGTTGGGTTTTCAGGTGGGGATTTGACAATGAGCTCACGGGCCGGATACCTAACTTCATTGGAAGTTGGTCCAACCTCATTCAACTGTGAGACAAAATCCAATTCGCCTTCTCATTTTGTTATATAATAATAATAATAATAATAATAATAATAATAATAATAATAATAATAATAATAATAATAATAATAATAATAATAATAATAATTGTGTTCGGTCTCAAAGTTTTATTTTACGTCAATTAGTAATTCTGTTACGGATACTCGAATATATTTTCAACTAAGCACATTCGTTTTACAACATTTCTACAGGAGGTTTCAAGGAAATTCATTTCAAGGTCCAATACCACAATCATTTTCTAATTTAACCTCTTTGAATGACTTGTGAGTGTTAACCACCTTTTGTTCTCTTTGTATTTGTGGAATATATATATATGTATGTATGTATGTATGTATGTATAATGCTCTGAATTATGAAGCTAATATTTTTGATCATATATAATATGGTTAAGGAGAATAAGCGAGCTATATAATGGGAGCTTTTCACTTGACTTCCTCAGAGGCTTGACGTCTTTATCTACCTTGTAAGACTCCTTGAATAATTTGAGACAAGACTTTCTATATGTAGACTTTTCATTGGCGAGTACTTCTAAAACTGACTAATTATTTTTGGCAGAGTTTTGCGAAACAATAATGTTTCTGGTTCTATACCTTCATACCTTGGTGCATTTCAGAGTTTAACACTTGTGTAAGTGATCACAAGGGCATCGTGATTTCAGATCACAATATATATAATAACAGTTTTTATTTCCTATTTCCTATGGTAATTGATCATATAGTGTAATTTCACTAAACCAATCAAAACACAACCACATTTATAATAGAATTTAAATTGGTATTATGCTCTCACAATTGATTCTATATATATTCACATCTTGTGGTGATTATGTCTCAGGGATTTGAGCTTCAACAATTTGACAGGAACAATTCCAGACTCGCTTTTCAATCGACGTTCTCTCACTCACTTGTAAGTAATTCTGACATATCTACTTTCATATTATTATTATTATTATTATTATTATTATTATTATTATTATTATTATTATTATTATTATTATTATTATTATTATTATTATTATTATTATTATTATATTATTATTATTATTATTATTATTATTATTATTAGGTTTCTTGGTAACAACCATTTAACTGGTGCTCTGCCATCCACAAAAAGTCCATCTCTTAGTACTATGTGAGTATTCATTACCTTTTTTTTTTCTTCTTGATGTTATCAATACTCAAAAGTGTATTAAAACAATTCTGATCGATAATATATTTTCAGCTTCGTAACAAAACAATGCACATTACTTAGCATCCTATTATTATCTGCTTGCAGTGATTTATCATATAATGGTTTATCTGGGAGCTTCCCGTCTTGGGTCAGCGAGCAGAACTTACAACTGTACGATTTTTTGACACACCCAAATTTTGTATTAATAAATCATGTGCTCGTCCCCTCATTTTTTAATCTGGCTCACACTGACATCAATATCTTTTTTTTTTGTGCAGTAATTTGGTTTCCAACAATTTCACCATCAGTAATTCTAACAGGAGGTGCAACTTATGAACTCAAACAACATGCAAATTTTTTACTTTTAATATATATATATATATATATTATGATTATTATTAGTAGTAGTAGTAACTTCTGCTGATTAGTTATCATTTGGCCTGCTTTCTAGTGCTTTGCCTCATGGATTGGATTGTCTTCAGAGGAATTTTCCTTGCTATCGAGGAAACCCTATCTGTAAGTGATAGTCACAGATAGCAATTTTTTTCGCAAATTCCCCTTTAGGGATAGTTGCAAAAACTATCCCTAAAGTTTTGGTTTATTAAACAAGAATCCAGTAATCCTTTAAAATTACAAAATACCCACTTAATATATACTCTCTCCGCCCATTCTATCCATCGTTTTTGCGTATTTCACAAAAATTAAGAATGGTGGTAATGTTATTGTTATGGATATCAAATGACAATAAAATGTACAAATTAATCAGAAGAGTGAAAATTAGAAAAGTATCATCTAATTCTTCTTAGTAGTGTACAAAATAGAATGTGACGTAGGGATCATGTGAAAAGGGTATTGAAATTCTGAGCTAAAACCACGTAGGGTATTTTAAAATTAGAAAAATATCATTCAACTCTTATTGGTAATGTAAAAATAACGTTTAATTTTTTTGGTAGTTTACAAAGACATTATTTTAAAATGCAACAAAAAGAATGTGACTGAGGGAGTATGTAAAAATGGTATTTGTAATCATCTTCATTTTATTATATTTTTTCACTGTTTAGAACATATGTATTTAGCACAGATTCGAGCTTCGCAATCAATTGCGGCGGGCGGTTGATTTGGTCGTCTGATCCGGTTGACTATGATAGTGATAATGAGCCACTTGGCCCAGCCACATATTACGTGACCAGTTCAGGCAGATGGGCCGTTAGCAATGTTGGTCTGCCTATTAATAACAATAATCCGCAGTATCAAACCGACTCCCAACTGCAATCCACGGATTATTTGGCCTTGGAGTTATTACGAGATGCTCGGATCTCAGCTGGATCGTTGAGATACTACGGCTTAGGCCTTGAAAATGGTAATTACACTCTGACACTTCATTTCGCGGAGAATCAAATCCAAGATAATAGGACTTGGAGAAGTCTTGGGAGGCGTGTTTTCGACATTTATGTCCAGGTGTGTGTGTGTTAAGTCGAACCTGTATCGAAATGCCTTCCGTTTCGTAATTTGATTTAAATAGAATATTTCGCGCTGTGACTTTCCAAAATATCAGGAAATACTAATTTTTTTTGAGTTGATTACCAATAAATACCAAAATGTTTCACATTTTCACAATTCTAGCTCAACATTTAAAAAAATTTGCAATTAAATACTCAAACTTTCATTATTTTAATAAATGGCTTTTGATGACTTTTCTTTCTGTGCAGCGATGAAATATGTTAATTTCATAATGCTTACATGTTGTGTCTGTGTTCTGTTAATTTCATAATGGTATTTTTGCACTTAGAAGCTTGCCGTGAGAGAAAATATGAAGTAAAGTTCTTTGAGAAAATTTGCGTTGACTTGATCGAGAGAAATCACACATATAGGGCATGTGATCAGTTGACAGGATTCTATGTTTGGCATGTCACATAAGCAATTTGAACGAGAAAGGTCGTCATAAGTCATTTTTGAAAAAAAATATTGAAAGAGTTAAAGTATTTAATGTAAACTGTCAAGGGTTAGCTAGAATTGTAGAAATGTGAAAAAATTGTCTCTGTTTTCTCTATATTTGTTTTTCTTTTACAAATTGCATTAGATAAATTTTATTAAGGGAGCATTTGTAATTTTAAAAGATGGTGGAATTTGTATACATTTACTTTGGCTGAAATAGATTTTGTAATCAGATCTATTTTAATGTTCAATGTCGACTTGGTTTTTATGTGGTGCAGGGGAATCTGGAGCGTAGAGATTTTGATATACTAAGACAAGCTGGTGGGGTCTCCTTGAGAGCTGTTACTGAGGAACTCAGAGTTGAGGTGTCTGAAAACTATCTAGAAATCCATCTGTTTTGGGCGGGAAAAGGGACTTGCTGCGTACCTCTTCAATCCACATATGGACCTTTAATTTCAGCAATAAGCGCAAGGCCTTTAGGTTTTAAAAATTCGGAAAACACTCAATAATTTCGAAGTTTGTATTCTTGGAAATATTTTATTTTAAAATATGCATGTCAAGACATTTGGCAATAATTATGCAGATTTTGTCCCGACCATTTCGAACAGACTTCCCGGTGGGGCCACGAACCCGACTGGTATGATTGCCGGGATTATTGTTGGCATTGTGTGTGCAAGTGTTATTGCTCTAGGTGCGGTGTATTATGTGTATCGCAGGAGAAAAAGGCAGAGAGACTTTGAGGATGAAGGTATTTCATAGTTGATGGCTCCTTATATTTATGAAAGATCTGAAATGAGAAAAAAAGAAAAGAAAAGATTACACGTCTCCATGAATTTGCAGAGTTAATGGGTATTGATGTACGACCTTACACATTCAGTTATGCTGAACTCAGAGCTGCAACCGATGACTTCAATCATGGTAATAAGCTCGGGGAGGGAGGATTTGGACCTGTTTACAAGGGAACACTTGGTGATGGAAGAGTAGTTGCTGTTAAACAATTGTCGGTGGCATCGCGTCAAGGAAAGAGCCAGTTTGTGGCGGAGATAGCTACTATTTCTGCCGTGCAACACCGTAACCTTGTGAAATTGTACGGTTGTTGCATCGAGGGAGACAAACGCTTGCTCGTTTATGAATTCCTTGTCAACAAGAGTCTTGACCAACTATTATTTGGAACAGGGAGTAAGAGTCTATTTCTTGACTGCGCAACACGTTACGACATATGCCTGGGTGTAGCAAGAGGCCTCGCTTATCTTCACGAGGAATCACGGCTTCGAATTGTTCACAGAGATGTGAAGGCCAGCAACATTCTACTTGATTCTGATCTCACACCAAAAATCTCGGATTTTGGCCTGGCCAAATTGTATGATGACAATAAGACCCATATAAGTACTCGAGTTGCTGGCACATTGTAAGATCCTTCAAAACTATTTTCTTTCTTTGGGAACATAATTCAACTTTGAATTATACTGCCCTGTCCGAGTGCATAATTGAGTTCGTTTTCTTGTTCACTTATGCAGTGGGTATCTGGCGCCGGAATATGCTCTGCGGGGACATCTTACTGAAAAGGCCGATATATTCAGCTTTGGAGTTGTAGCTCTGGAGATCGTAAGTGGAAGGCCGAATTCTGACGCGACTTCGGAAGATGATATGATATATCTACTCGAATGGGTATGTATTACACTACCAAATTATGATTCTCAGCTATTTTTAACTTTTACAACAATAAATCACTTTCGCCAAATAAAAGTTTTTGCAACCACTCCCTTCAGTATAGCTGTGGTAACATATTCCAATTAAACTCAAAGAATGTTTGATTGTGAGTTATTTCAGGCTTGGAATCTACATGAAAATGATAGGGGAATCGATTTGGTGGACCCAACTCTACGTAAATATGCCGCAAATGAAGTTAGAAGGATTATCGCCATTGCGCTTTTATGTACTCAAGCATCTGCGGCCTTACGGCCCCCAATGTCTCGTGTTGTGGCGATGCTATCCGGTGACATTGAGGTGCCTCCTGTCACGACAAGGCCGGGGTACCTAACTTACTGGGAGTTTAACAACGTGACTACATGTGTTCCGGAAATTAATAGCACAACTTTGAGCTCTGATATCAATACGGCAACAACTACGGCCACAACAACCGATTATTCACCTCTAAATCCCGCCAAACCAATGCTGGCTTAGATTAATTGATGATGATGAATTCTTCATTGTGTAAAGATAAACTAGAATAATTGTTGTATCCAACACTTGGGCCTCTACTTTTTTCTGTTTATTAATATACATGCATATTATATAATATATGCATTTGCAATTAGAGATTTCAATGTCCTTTTGCTCTCTTTTTCTTTATGATAGACCAATCCACTTTTAAATAGTGTCTGATTAGGTGGGTGATTTCATGTGTACACTTGATTCACCATCCACATTAGTTTTTTGTGTCGCACCATAGTATAACAATAATGCAATTACCATTTTATTGAGTTAGGGAGAGAATAGATATGTATCTCAACTTTAGAAATGTGGATAAAATATGCACGTTTTGTATTTATGTATGATTAGCTCACAATTTTTGGTCCAGAGGTAACCTGATTTCATACATGTCTAATGGGTGGGTTATTGAATATTTATTTGGCGTGGTTTATGTGTTATTAAAATGTTTACTCAGTTTCAGTGTTTCTTATTTTCCCTTTTGTTTCACGTTTTCATCATTCTGCTTTTAAGTGTTATAGTCGTGAAATATAGGAGGAAATCTCAAGTATTACTCATTTTCGAATCAACTATCCGTAAATGTTTAGAACTTTTGAGGAAATCCATATGTATCAATTATACTATTGAGGGAGAATATAAATGAGGCGTACCCATAAGGTGCATAAGTAAAAAAAAAAGGTGGATATCATTTTTGAATTGGAAAAGAGAAGTAAAAAATAAGTTTTTTTTTTTTTTTTTGCGAAAAATAGAGAGGAGAGGAAGATAATTGAAGCTGATTCCCAACTTCATTATTAGGCCAATAATTGCTGTGATATAGGTGATCTAATGTCGTGTGAGTTGATGTTTGTTGCCAATAACTCAATCTTTGGACCCATTTTAAATGCGCATGCTTTTTTTCTAAGTATTATCATATACTTTTACTTTGGGCGTGAATGAGTTGTAATTATTTTACATGATTAATTAAAAATAATAACTATTGTAATTTAATATTTATATGAATTAATACATTAAAAAAATATGTACAAGCAGTGTCGTATTTTATTTTTTTTAAATAAGCATTTTTTGTGTCCATGTCGTATCCCATGTCCGTGTAACTTAGATTACAACTAAACTATTTCGTATGCATAGCAGAATGATGTTTTATCGTGAAATAAAACCACACCTTTTTTAATTTTGCAAATCGAATCATGACATTTGAATGAACCTTTTTAAGATTTCTATGGTTTGAATTGAAATTGTAAAAATATCAATTAAATGCTAAAGTTTATCTAATTCCATTTTCACTCCTAACTCCCATGGCATTTGAACAATACATAGAATTGGTTGATACCAATTCTAGGGTATTCTAATAATTCATTCGCATTAGAGTGGAAGAGCAATCATGTCCATGAGGGCTATATGGTGACAAAACAAGGTATCAAAGTAAATCTGAAGAAGATACGAGCTGTGGTAGAGATATCTCATCTGCGAACAGTGAAGGAGGTGCAGGTATTGAAAGGTTGGATGGCAGGGTTTAGCTGATTCATTTCCAGTTCAGTAGAGAAGAGTTTTATCTTTTCTAGAGCTCTGAGAGATGGTCAAGATTTCAGTGGACGGTAGAAGCAACATAGGCTTTCGAGAAGTTAAAGGAATACTTGGCAGAAATCCCATTGCTAACAAAACCTATGCCCGGGGAAGATTTGATTTTGTATATATCAGTTGGGGGAGGTAATGGTTAGTTCAGTATTGATTCGAGAAGAGGCGGGGAATCAAAATCCCATATATTATGTGAGCAGGATGTTATAGGGTTCTGAGCAGAATTGTTTAGAGTTAGATATGAAGGATTTGCATTTATCTACACGACTCAAAAGTTGCGACCTTATTTTCTAGGTTATCAAATTAAAATAAGGACTAATTTAGCTTTAAAGCAGGTGTTAAGCAAGCTTAATGTGTCAGGGCGATTGGTAAATTGGCAGTATATCTCAGCGAATATGATATTATATATGAGGCGAGGATGGCGATAAAGGCACAAGTATTGGTAGACTAGATGAAGTGCCTTGAGGAAGAGGAGCTTGAGGAGAAGGCGTGGTTTCTACATGTAGATGGTTCAACTATGGCTAGTAGAGCTGAGGTAGGAATTGTTTTAACAAGTCCGGAGGGGGAGAATCTAGATGATGAAATAAAATTAGGATTCAAAGCTTCAAACAATGAGGTTGATTATGAGGCTCTATTACAAGGTATGATAATGGTAAGCGACCTGAATATAAGGTGGTTGATAGCATATACAGACTCTCAGCTTGTGGCTTTTCAGTATAATGGATCTTTCGAGGCACGAGAGGAACATATGAATGAGTACCAGGGGAAGGTCAAGCAGGTGGCCGATCAATTCAAGGACTTTAGTTTGGAACATTTATCGCTAGCTGAGAATATGACACTACAAAAAAACAGTGAAAAAGTGAGGGAAAAACCGAGGGCATCATTCCCCTCGATATTTTTCGAGAGATAAATCGAGGGATCAAATTTTCCCTCGGAATTTTACCTCTCGGAAAATCCCTTGAAAAAACGGCGCTAATTTTTACCGCCATAATTATCGAAGGCAATACCGATGGATTTACGAGGGTATTATTACCGATAAAAAATCCCCCTCGAAAAATCTGAGGGAAGGAAAGTCCCATAGGAAAAAACCGAGGGCAATATTATCCCTCGGTTTTTTCATTTAATTAAAAATAAAAAAAATAGCAGAATAAACCGAGGGCTTGGAAATGCCCTCAGAAAAAACCGAGGGCAATATTGTCCCTCGAGTTTTTTTATTAACCGAGGGCTTGGAATTGCCCTCAGAAAAAACCGAGGGCACTTTGGTCCCCTCGGTTTTTTCTGAGGGCAATTCCAAACCCTCGGTTTTTTTAAATAAAAAAATAGAAAAATCATAAAAATGAAACAAATCCTATCTTAGGCACGTGGGGTGTTTTTGACCCGATTTCAATTGGAAAATATCAACGAGCATGTGCGTATTCACACGTGTCGTGTTTCGACCAACAACCAAGATACGGTCGATCGATCAAGTTGTTCGGTTGAAACACGAAGCGAAGAAGCATCATGAATTTCCAAGGGGGCAAGAGGTGCATCTCGGTGTCGTGGATCCACGAGGAATGGGTGTCGATCGTTAAGTACGCGGTTTCTATTTTTCTCGATTTTTAAATAAAAGTTCAAAAAAATATCGAGAAAAATAAAAAAAATCGTAAAAAATAAAAACTGATCCTATCATTTTACGAATGGGGCGGGGAGGGGTGCGTCTCGTGTCCCGGAACCATGAGTGTCGATCGTTAAGTACGCGTTTTCTATATTTTTTTTTCTGTTTTTAAATAAAAAATAGAAAAAATTTTGAAAAAAAAATAGTAAAAAATAAAAACAAATCCTATCATTTTCACGAACGGGGGGGGGGGGGGGGGGGGTGCGTCTCGGTGTCCCGGACCACGAGGGTCGGGTGTCGATTGTTAAGTACGTGTTTTCTATTTCTTTTCGATTTTTTTTTCAATTTTTTTATTTAAAAAGACTGAGGGCTTGGAATTGCCCTCGGAAAAAACCGAGGGGACCATCCTCGGTTTTTTCCGAGGGATATTCCAAGCCATTGGTTTTTTTAAATAAAAAGAATTAAAAAATAGAAAAATCGTAAAAATAAAATAAATCCTATCAACTTAGGCACGTGGGGTGGTTTTGACCCAATTTCGATTGCAAAATATCAACGAGCATGTGCGTATTCACACATGTCGTGTAATTCGACCAACAACCAAGATACGATCGATCGATCAAGTTATTCGGTTGGAAACGCGAAGCGACGAAGCGTCGTGATTTTGCCGAGGGGGAAAGAGGTGCGTCTCAATGTCGTGGATCCACGAGGAATGGGTGTCAATCGTTAAGTACACGTTTTCTATTTTTTTTATTTTTAAATAATAATTCAGAAAAATATCGAGAAAAATAAAAAATTCGTAAAAAATAAAAAATGATCCTATCATTTTACGAACGGGGCGGGGAGGAGTGCGTTTCGGTGTTCCAGAACCACGAGGGTCTGTTGTCGATCGTTAAATACGCGTTTTCTATTTTTTTCGATTTTAAATAAAAATGGAAAAAAAATTCAAAAAGAATAAAAAAAAATAGTAAAAAATAAAAATAAATCCTATCATTTCATGAGGGCTGATCAGCTTGCCAGGATGGTAGGGTCCTTGAAGGACTGTAACACTAGGACGGTTACTTTAATGGAATTTCAAGCTAGTAGCCTAGTACAAGGGGATAAGGTAATGGAGATAGAGGTGAATGACTAGTAGAACCCAGTTAGAGAGGTTTTGAATAAAGTGAAAGAGGATATGGTGAAGTTATCAACTAAAGAGGTGAGGACAACAACCTGATTTTGCGTGATGGATGGTTACTTATATAAATGGTCGCACTATTGGCCCTATTTGAAGTGCTTATCACTAAAGTATGGACTAATGGTTCTTAAAGAAATACACGAGGGGTATTGCGGGGATCATTCAAAGAGTCAGGAACTGGTAGGGATGGCCTTGCGAGCTGGTTTCATTTAGCCCAAGACGAAAGGGATGGCAAGAGAGTTAATGATGACGTGCAAGAAGTGTTAGATGCACGCTCCAATAATTCATGTATCGATTGAGGATATGATGGTGATGAGCTTGTATCGTAGGACATTTGCCAAAAACTAAGCGTGAAAAACAGCATCTGGTGGTAGTTGTGGATTATTTCACTAAGTGGGTGGAAGCAGAAGCTATGACTAACATAATAGAACAAAGGATGATGTATTTTCTTTTTGATAATATTACTTGCAAATATGAGGTGCCGCGAGTGTTAGTCTCAGAATGACACACAACTTAACGGGCATATGATACAAGCATGGTGCAAGGAGATGGGCAGGAAATAAAGGTTTGCCACGGTGGCACACCCTTAAGCTAATGGACAGGTCGAAGTAACCAACAGGATCATCGTGCAGGGTGTTAAGATGAGGTTGGAAAAGATGGGAGATTTATGGGTTGAAGAGTTGTCATCTATCTTATGGGCCTATTGAATGACCCCGCTACTAAGGGGGAATAACCTTTTAGATTAAATATAGCATGGAGGCTGTAATTCCATCCAAGATAGCAGATGGATCGCACCGTGTATCTACTTTTGATCCAAAAGAGAACGAGAGGTTAGAAAGAGGGGCTTTGGAAGTAATTGATGAAATAATGGATAAAGCTGCGACAAGAGTGGAAATATATAAATACAGGATACAGGTGGCATATAACAAGAAGATCAAGAAAAGGCAGTTTCAGGTCGACGACCTAGTGTGGAGGTGGGCTGATGCCACATGCCCTATAAGAAAGTTAGACTCAAACTAGGTAGGACCATTCAGGGTGACCAAGGTGTTAAAAAAAGGTGCTTATATACTCGAGGATTATAAGGGAAAAGCGATTCCGAGGAGTTGGAGAATCTGCCATTTCAGGAAGTACTACGTGTGAACATGAAATGGTATTGGTTAGTTATAATAATTAATTTTAAGTTTTTATTATGTAGCTTTACCCGACACTTGTTTAGGTTGGAGATGGTTTATGGTTTGTGACTTATGGATATGGTTATGGTTTTATGGTTTTATATGGTTTTAATTTTACCTGACGTTGTTAGGTAATAGATGGATATGGTTTTTGAAAATAAATGCTAAACAAAGCATTAAATCTAAAAATGAAAGATACAAAATTCATGTTGAACACAAAGCAGAAATTCATTAATTACTTTCCAAGAATAAGCGTACAGTTCTTGTTGAATGAAAAGCAATACATTTCAGCATCCTTTTATAAACCTACTCCTAGGGTTTTGAGCTTGCTTCCGAGGTGATTGATGTGTGCCAGTTGTGCTGAGCTCATCTGATCTGTTCATCTTCATACATGTTTCATTATCATGATCATTTAGCCCGTTGCACCCTTCTTGTCTTGTTGCACAGCTGTCACTATCCGTTGCTACTCAGTTGCTCCAGCTATTTGGCTCGTAGTAATGATCACTCACGCGCACAGCATCTGATGTATCTTTTACACGCCCCCTCAATTCGATCGTGCTCTTACTAATTATATTGAGTTTGTTCCTGAGCTTATATAAGAATTGCAAAGACAATGACTTAGTTAAAACATCTGCAACTTGTTCAAATGCAGAAATGTGCTGCACTCTTTTCTCTAACAAAGTGGTAATCAAGTGCCACGTGTTTTGTTCTAGCATGTAGGATGGGATTGGAAGCTAGAGCTATAAAACTAATGTTATCAACCCAAATCAGAGGGATCTTAGTTGGAGACAGCCCTAAGCAATGAGTTGATCTAAGTCACTTCACATGCAGCATTAGCCAAGCTCTTGTATTCTGCTTCGGTACTAGATCTTGATACCGAAGGTTTCTTTCTTGAACACCATGATATCAAGCTATTTCCAAAGTAAACACAATATCCTGTGGTTGATCTTCTATCATCCACATCAGCTCCCCAGTCAGAATCATAAAAGGCACTTAAGTTAAGGTGTGGAGATTTTCTGATGTATAAACCATAATTCTTTGTTCCAGCTAGATATCTCAAGATTCTCTTCACTGCTTTCCAATGTGTCCAAAGGAGATGACATGTATTGACGGACTTTATTTATACTATAGCTTAGCTCAGGCTTTGTCAAAGTAACATATTGTAAAGCTCCAAAAATGCTTCTATACTTTGTTCCATCCACTGTGGGCATTCCCTGATATTTGGATAATTGCAATGAGGACACCATTGGAGTAGGAGTAGAATTAGCTGATTCCATCTTGCATCTTTCAAGGATCTCCTTGATGTATTTCTCTTGACACAAGTGCATTCCATCAGATGTTCTGGTGATTTGAATTCCAAGAAAATGACTTATTTATCCAAGGTCCTTAATGGAGAAATTTTGGCCAAAAACCTTAACAAACTGATTAATCAGCATGGGATTGGATCCTATGACAAGGATAACATCAACATAGATTAACACAAAGAGACAATCTGCTCCTTTTATTCTGTAGAAAAGTGAACAATCAGCCTTTGAGTCTCTGAATCCCATTCCAATCAACACTGACTTTACCTTGCTGAACCATGCCCTTGAGGCTTGTTTTAAACCATATAAGGCCTTTGACAACTTGCAAACCATCTGATTATTTCCCTTCTCAAATCCAGGTGGTTGCTTCATGTATATTTCCTCACTTAATTCCCCATTCAAGAAAGCATTGCTTACATCTAACTGCCTGACTTACCAAGAGTAGTTGACAGCCAGAGTGAGTATCATCCTTATGGTGTTATGCTTTACTACAGGATTAAAAGTCTCACAAAAATCAAACCCAGGCATTTGAGAATATCCTTGAGCCACCAACCTTGCCTTATACTTGGAAACCTTTCCACCTGCATGCCTTTTTATTTTAAAAATCCTTTTGCTCCCAACAATATTCTTTCCTTTTGTTAATTCAACTAACTACCAAGTTTTATTTCTCATCAGTGCATCAACTTCCTCCTGCATGGCTTCTTTCCATTTCTTGGAGCTGAGAGCTTCAGTGAGGGACTAGGGCTCAGTTTACTTTGTGAAAGTGGTGTTGTATGCTTTAGGTTTATAAATTCCCATTCTTGACCTTGTGATCATGGGATGTCTCTGAGGAACCTCTTGTGGAGATGAGTTCTCTGAATCATTGTTGATAGGAGGCATCTGAACAAAGAGTGGTATGGCTGGTATACTACTTTTTGAGCTTACTGACTTACTACTAGAAGGTGAAGTGTCTTGTGATGCTAAGGATTGGTGATTGACTGTGCTATGATTAGAGGAGTTTTCATATCTAGTGTTGTTATCAACTCTTTCATGGATACTTGATCTGTCCAACTCATGTGTTGTAGGAATGACAGGAACCACAAGTGGATCACTAGGGTGCAGCACCTTTTGCACATTCAACTTCTCTTTGCAAGGAAACACTCCTTCATCAAATATCACACTCATAGTGATTATGATCCTCTTATCTGGCAACAAAACCTTGTATCTCTTATACTGATTACTGTATCCAATGAACACTCCTGCACATGATATGTATTCCATCTTATGCCTGTTGTGGGGCCTCAGGTGAGGATAACATAAGCACCCAAAAACTCTCAACCTCTTATAATTAGGCTTACGTCCATATAGCATTTCAAGTGGTGTTTTAAACTGCAGTGGCTTGCTGGGAACTCTGTTTAAAAGGTAGGTTGCAGTCACAAAAGCATCTCCCCAGAAATTCAGAGGCAAGTTTGATTGTGCTAGGAAGGATAATCCCATGTTCACAATGTCCTTATGTCTCCTTTCTGCTAGCCCATTCTGCTAAGTTGTATAGGCACAAGACATCCTATGTGCAATCCCATTATCCTGGAAAATATCTCTAAGTGAAATATACTCTCCTCCACCATCACTTTGAACCATCTTGATCCTTTTACTAAATTGATTCTCAACCAATGCCTTGAAACTGACAAAAGCATCATATACATCTGATTTGTCCTTTAACAAGTATATCTAAGTGAGTCTGGAATAGTGATCAATAAAACTTACATAGTATCTACAACCATTAGTGGTTTAACACGACAAGGACCCCATAAGTCTGTATGAACAAGTTCAAAGGGAGCAATATAGACAGAACCAGAATTAGAGAAGGGTAATTGATGACTTTTGGCAAGAACACAAGATTGAAATAAAGTGAGATTTTTATTAACTTGAAAAGATATATTACAATCCCTGAGGGCTCTCTCAACATTATCTAAATTGATGTGTCCAAGCCTGTGATGCCAAAGATCAAGGTTGGAACACTAATTTATTTTAGCAGAAAAATAAAAGGGCTGAGGGAATGATTCTGCAGAATCTTTATTGTCAATCTTGTGGTTTTGAAGGTTGAACTGGTACAATCCATCCTTAATTATGCCCTTGAGTAGGATTTCTTGAGTGGCTAGGTCTTTGACAAGACAAAAAGAGGGATGGAACTCAAAAAACACATTATTATCTTTGGCAAATTGTGAAACAGATAGAAGACTTCTAGTGATATTGGGAACATGAAGAAGGTTCTTTAGAATGGAAATTTTGGGGCTAATGGAGTTATTAGAGTTTTTGAGGAAAGAATTACCAAAGTGAGCAATGCTTGCTCCTTCACCATTTCCCATCTGCAGCTTGTTGTTGCCATGATACTTAGAGGCAATGTTTAGATTTTCCAGCTCACTAGTCACATGGTTTGAAGCTCCTGAATCAGGGAACCAACTCATTTCAGACCCAACATCAGAATAACCGGTCAGTACAGGCATTTGAACAAGATTGAGGGTAGGATTTCTTTTTGCAGATTTTGCTCCTTGATGAGAAGAAGAGGCATTGTTGTTGCTTTGATTATCATATCTGCACCAACACTTATCAGCAATGTGGCTAGCTCCTTGGCAAATCTGACAGAGAGGCCTATTGTTTTGGCTTCTCCCTCTTCCTCTTCCTCTAGGGCCATTTCTTCCTTTGATGGACTGATTGTTGTATCTGCCTCCTCTTCCTTGGCAAAAATTAGAATTATATCCTCTATTGTTCTGAGTCACAATGTTGGCAAAGTGGTGAGATCCTTCAGAGTTAACAATAGAGCCTTGACTAATCTCCATCCTAGACTCATAAGTGAGGAGCAAGGAATGAACTTCAGAAAGTGAGTGAGCAGGATATCTTGATGTCACATTTACCACAACCAAATCATACTCTGATCCTAGCCCAATGAGGATGTGAGGGATTTGATTTTGTTCAGACACTCTCTCTCCAACAACAGCAAGCAGCCACAACATCCTTTGATCTTGTTCAGATACTCTCTCATGGATAAAGTCCCTTTCTTTAGGGTTTGCAGCTTCAATTTGTATTGCATCACCTTAGCAGTAGATTGGCTAGCAAAATTACTTTCTATGGTCTCCCAGACCTCCTTTGAAGTGCTCAATCCAACCATTAAATTCATGATTCCTTTAGATAAAGATGAAAGCATCCAAGAGGCTAAAAGCTAATCCTGTCTCATCCATTGTAGATATTCAGGATTTGGCATGGTTTGCCCTGATTGTTCATCAAGAATGAATTTTTCTGGAGCTTCTGGGACTCATTTGATGAAGCTTTCAACACCATATCTACGTACGATCCAAATGAGGAAGTTTGATTCATCAAGTTTGGTAGAGATAAGCTGACTGTTTGGTTGAATGAGGGGTGTTTGGTTGGCTGTGGTGGTGTTATGTAGGGGTGAGCGGAACCGGGTACCCGGCTATTTTTTCTTAGAACCGGAACCGGTTGGAACCGGGTCCAAGAAAAGAGAATCGGTCCCAGAACCGGTACTAGCCGGGTCCAAAATTTTTGGAACCGGTTCCGAAACCGGGTACCCGGTCTTTATTTGAGGTTTTTCTTTTTTTAAGTTTATAATAAAAAAATTGTTAAACTACGTATACTACATGCCATTAAATCCCTACTATATTGTGGTATTGTCTAAAATAAAGTGCACAATACATTAGTTTTAACTTCCTCCTATTTACCAAAAATAAAGTCTACAATATAGAAAAAATTTTAGTTTCCTACTACATCAATTATATAACATTACAATACCAAACTTCATGAAAATAAATCTACAAATAAATAATATAATAACAAGTTCACAACATTCATCAATACAAAGTGTTCGAACTTATTCATAATAAGAGATCACAAATCAACAAAATATATAGAAAATCCTCAAAATACACTTAAATATATTAAATGCACTTAAAGATTTGGTACCGGGTACCCGGTTTAAGAACCGGTACTAGCGGGTACCTAGTCCCGAAACCGATCCCACCGCATACCCAGCGAGTACCGGGTCTCGAAAGTAAAGACCCAGAACCGGAACCGATTACAACCGGTTCCAAGAATCTGGAACCAGAACCGGTACCAACGGGTCCGGTTCCGGGACTGGACCCGGCGGGTCCTAAGTAGTTCTGGGTCCGGGACCGGGTACCCAGTATTTCTGCTCACCCCTAGTGTTATGTGTGTTTGAAGTGGCCGTATTAGACATAATAAGAGATTTAAAAGGAAAAACTCAGATTTTAAAAGGGGACAGGATCATGTGGCTCTGGTACCATGAAAATAAATGCTAAACAAAGCATTAAATGTAAAGATGAAAGATACAAAATACATGTTTAACACAAAGCATAAATTCATTAATTACTTTCCAAGAATAAGCATAGAGTTTTTGTTGAATGAAAAGCAATACATTTCAGCATCCTTTTATAAACCTACTACTAGGGTTTTGAGCTTGCTGCCAAGGTAACTGATGTGTGCCAGCTGTGCTGAGCTCATCTGAGTCGTTCATCTTCATACATGTCTCATTAGCATGATCATTCAGCCCGTTGCACCCTTCTTCTCTTGTTGCACAACTGTCACTATCTGTTGCTACTCGGTTTCTCCAGCTATTTGGCTTGTAGTGATGATCACTCACGTGCACATCATCTGATGTATCTTTCATAGTTTTATGGCTGTATGGTTTTACTCGACCTCGGTTAGGTTAAAGATGGTTTATGATTTTATTGTTTTTATATGGTTGTAATTTTTCCCGACAATGTTTAGGTTGGAGATGGATATGATTTTATGGTTATTTATTTTTACCCGACCTCGATCAGGTTGGAGATGGTTTATGGTGTATGGATATGGTTATGGTTTTATGATTTTATAGTTTTGTGTGGTTGTAATTTTTCTCGACGTGTTTAGGTCAGAGATGGATATGATTTTATGGTTGTTTATTTTTACCAACCTTGTTAGGTCGGAGATGGTTTATGTTTTATGAATATGGTTATAGTTTTATGATTTTATGGTTGTAAATTTTTACCCGACCTAGGCTAGGTAGGAGTTGGTTTATGGTTTATGGATACGGCCTTACAATTTTGTAGGGCTATAGTTTTTTCCCGAAGCCCATTTAAGGTGGATATATGTGGTTATACATATAGGTTGGCGTGATGCTTGTTAGGCCGGAGGTTGTTATGAGATTTATTTGGCTATAGGAAACAATCATATGATTGTATTAAATATGTCTTATTTGATTCAAGCTGGTTTATTTGATTTATATATGATTTATCTTGTTCGGTTTACTTGTGTTTGTAATTTAATACAGTTTATTGGGTTTTCATATAGTTTACTTATATATTGATATATTAGTTATTCAATTATGGGATTACAGCTATCTCTGAGGAATGATATTTGTGAGTATGATAAAATAAAAAATAAAGAACAAACTTCATAAAAATAGTCGAAAAATGTTAGTTACAATGTTTTGCAGAAAGAGAATACTCAAAGGATACTGGTCGAAGGGGCAACTGGGGGGACTTGAGGGACAAGCTCGTATAAGGGAATGTCTAGCTCAGAGCTCAGGTTGGCTGAAGCAACCACATTGGCTGCACACCTATCCCACTGGATCGCGTTAAGGGCTTCTCAAGGTCGCCCTTCGAAAAATCAAAAGGGGGACGATTCTCTTGTGCCTTCTCAAGATCTACCTAGAAGTTAAGCTCTGCACAGATCTACTGATTAGCCCTCTAAATGGCCATCTCGAAATAGAGTTGGGGACCCCCTACCCACTTTTTGAAGAAAGGAGGTGGTATGTTGGTAAGTTGCGTTAGATCGATTCGATAGGTGTTCACAAATTTCCGATCAACTTCGCTCCATGAAAAGGTACGATGACCTACATTGAACTCCTTGGCAAGAGCTTCGATTTCTCTCTTCTAGATATCTATTTGAAGTTCAGCCAACTCAGTCTGAACACTACAAAAAAACTCAGAATTTCCGAGGGATTTTTCCCTCGGAATTAAGGAAAAATCCCTCGGTTTTGGTCAAACCGAGGGAAATTTCGAGGGAAAAATTCTCTCGAAAAAACCTTCCTCGGAAATCAGCTACGAGGGAAATAAATCCCTCGAAATCACAAAACCGAGGGAATTTCGAGGGGTTGTTTCCCACGGAACCATTACCGGACAATCCCTCGGAATTTCGAGGGAAATCCAAGGGAACACTTCCATCGGAATACTTCAATTTCCGAAAGAATAAAATCCCTCGGAATTCCGAGGGATTTCCATTCCCTCGGAATTCCGAGGGATTTTATTCCTTCGGAAATTGAAATATTCCGATAGAATATA
>BMAC01000100.1:941304-955629 GCA_014905375.1 Phtheirospermum japonicum | reverse complement strand
TGATAGGATCGGTCGAGTTTTCACATTTTTTCTATTTTTTTCTAAGATAGAAAAACTGAAATAACAGAAAAATATTAAAAAATAGAAATAAAACCCAAAAAATTACGTCCGTGGAGGGGAGGGGTGCGACTCGGCGTCTCGGAAATAAATCCTACTTTTTTATTATTTCTTTCTATTTTTTACGAATTTAATTATTTTTTTATTTTTTTTAAATATTAATTAAATTTCCGAGGGATAAAAATCTCCCTCGGAATAAGTTCGAGGGAAATTTCATTCCCTCGGACATTTAATTAATATTTAAAAAAATAAAAAAATAAACCGAGGGAATTATATATCCCTCGATTTTCCGAGGGACTACTTCCCTCGGAAAACCGAGGGATCAATATTTCCCTCGATTTTTCGTTCGATAATTATGGCGGCATGTTTTGGCGCCCGAATTTCCGATGTATATTTCGAGGGAATATAATTCCCTCGGAAATAACCGAGGGAATTCTCTGTCCCTCGGTTTCCCTCGTAAAACTGCTGTTTTTTTGTAGTGGAAGAGTTTCTAGCTCAGCTTGATGCTTTTCCCCAATATCATTTATGTCGACTTAATGGCACTCCTTGAAGTTGTGTAGTTCAAACCTCAAACTCTTCTTCACTGGTCTTCAGATGACACTGGGTATAATCTAGTTGGCCTTGGGTTAGGGATAGCTGTTCTGTATGCTTGTTCGCTTATTCTACCAACTCCTCACTAGTTTTTTTCACTTGCCCAGGCAGATCTCTTGGTGGTCTATGGTCAGCAAGTGATCGGACAGGGAGGCAATAAGGCGTTCCAGCTGTGTTAAGACGAGAGTTAGTAACTGAGGTTGATAAGTAATTATGTTGAAGGTAAGATAAGGGTAATAAATATAACTTTGTGAAGTGCTGGTATACCATGACCACTTGATCAGGGATGCTGAAGCTAGCTAGGTACTTCTTGTCAGGTGTCGTTATTTAGTTCTTCAAGAATGGTTGAAACTGGTTGGTGTCCTTGCAGTTTAGAAGCCTGTTAGGTGAAGATGATGAAGCTGAGCTTAACGATCCTTTAGAACACTGATGTTTTGTTTTTTTTTGTAGAAGGGGAAGTAGATGAGGGATGTTGGTCGGTAATCAGAGCATCCTCTGGAGTAGCAGCTGGTTGAAGAGATGGTCGGTTGGATTGGTTGCGTGTTCTTTTCTTTCTCTTCTTACTTGGTTCCCCGTCAACCTCGTGCGCGGGCACTTTTCTGGCTACGGGTTTAACAATCTCAAGCTCGGGCTCAACATCTTTACTATTAGAAGCTTCCATGGGGGGGGGGGTAAGGTGGTCAGGGCATCTTCTATGTCGGATGCACAATCAAATCTTTTTCTTTGTAATAAAAAAAGAAGAGGTTCGTTAAGTAGATAAGAGCATATTAATTTAAGAATTAAGAACTTGAGGATTGTGTCATACCAAAATGAGATTCTGGCATGGAAGAAACAGGTTGGCTACTGAAACCGAGGTGGGAGAATACACACTTAGACTTGGTGAGCTTTACCACGTCAAAAGGACGCTTGTTCCACTCATCTATCTGGGCATGATACCTATTATGGGTTGTGAATGGAGGTTTGATCATGGTTATTTGATCCTGAGGTGGGGTATCCACCTGCCACTAGTTTAAGAAAGAGCAAGGCTCATAAGAATGGATGAAGAAGAATTTGGCGTGCCATTCAGGCACATTAGAAGAAGGGTTGACAAAAAAATGTGCGAGGTTGCAGGCATAAAGATAAAAGGATCCTTTCTTTTAAGCGATAATAGAAAAAGAAAAAATCTACGTCAGGTTCCACTTTATAGAACTGACATAGAATAGGTAGCCGGTGATAAAATGGATAGAATTAGGGGTATGTTGCAGCAGAGAAATCTTGTATTTCACCACTAGTCTGACCATGAAGGGATGCATTGAGAATCTAATCACAATCGTAATATGGTCTTCAAAAAGTATAATGTGTCCAACTAGAGAACTTTCAGCACAATTGGGGAAGATTAACTTTGTATGCTCGGGGAGGTAGATATTTTTTTAAAAGGTGGTGAGTAGCTCCTGATTAGGCAAGAGCCAGGGATTTTGTATGGTGATTCTGGCACCTTTTTGCAGAGGGAGGAGATGGACCATGAAGGGATGCATCGAGAATCTAATCCCAATCACAATATGGTCTTCAAAAGGTATAATGTGTCGAACTAGAGAACTTTCAGTATAATTGGGGAGGATTAACTTTGTATGCTCGGGGAGGTAGAGATTTTTTATAAAGGTGGTGAGTAGCTCCTGGTTAGTCAAGATCCAGGGATTTTGTATGGTGATTATGGCACCTTTTTGCAGAGGGGGGAGATGGGCATGTGAGATAGATGGAACTCCCATGACAGAATTTTTTTGGGGTGATAAAATCGAGATCGGAGGAAATATTATGTGTATGAGTAAGCTATTCTCTCTTAATGAAATTGTGATTGTCATATTTGTGGGATTTTAACCTAGATATTATTGTTCATTAAAGTTGTTTAGAATATAATATCTTCTAGGCTTGTTTCTTGGGACTCTTAGACTTCTTATGCTTCAAAATGTGCATATTTCCATACACACATCTCTCTCACACCATACGCACACCTATTTGTTTCAAAATTTTGTGTGCATTTTGAGCTCTCTTCTTTATTTTCTTTTGGTTGGTGTGACATTTGAATTGACTGTTTTGTTGCAAGTATAGATAAGTTATTTTAAGGTGTCAAGTCATTTTTTACAAGTCCAAGCAAGATCTCTTCTTCTCCCACATTTAACGCCACCGATCTAAGATCCACCATTGTACCAGAAAACTCATTGCCAATGTCTATGCCCATGGATCATTGGAGCATTGATGTTATGCCCGATGCACCAGTGGATGTGACAGTATCTGGGGTTGCATCCAAAATACTGATGCTTTCTGTTATAGCCACATCATTGTCATCTATTGCTCAACCTGACCTCCCATTGTTCAGACTGACAAGAAGTATTCGACTTCATCTCAGTCTTCAGCCTCCTCGCCGCCGCGTCAATCTCCAATTAACACGCTGCCTTGTTACCAAATGCTGCTATTGCTCTGATCACTGAGTCAACTAATTCCACACGCAGAATTGTTCCCTAGTGATAAAGGGAACGATATCGATGCCAAGAATTCTCCCAATTCCGAGTTCCTTTGTGAATCCTTAAGCCGAACTATAAGTTGTCCTCATGCAAGTATAAATATCGTCGAGTATATGGACTTGATGCTTTTGGGTCCCCTGTCTTTGATTTTGACATCTCTAGAAAGAGAAGTTTCAGCTCCAAGAAATACAAAAAGAAGAAGTCTAGTAGAGTTTTGAAGAAAGAGGGAGATGCTGCCGCCGATGTGATGGCTAGTATTGTTCACATCCCAACTAGATCTAAATCGTCAAATGCCGCTCCTTCAGCTGCTAAAGTCCCTGATGTGCGTGCACCCACTATGCCTATGGAGGTTTTTGAATATTCTGATATGAAGGCCTCATCATTCTTTGTGTCCTGCTGCACTCATTCCTCCTCTACTCCAATCTCCGATCCCCTTTATGATGATCTTGAACATACCAGTTGTGAACTTGTGCATCTCCGTAAGGGCAAAGTCATTACTTCTGGTCCTTTGTGCCCTCGGCCTATTCCTTTTCTCTATATCTCAAGTGATGAGAATCTTTCGTCCGGGGATGATTTTGGACCTCTTATGCCTATAAATGATGTTTAGACAACTTTACATGTGACACTGGTCATGTTAGTTCTGTTTTTGGGGATGTTGTCGATGATGTTGTTAGTGATGTTTCTGGAAATACGATGGCATCCGCACCCGCATCTAGTTCAGACTATGTCTTGAGTAGTGTATATTATTTTTGAACTCAAGATGCCTATTATAGATATTAAGTTATTTGCTAAAAGCTTATTGATAGAAAAAAATCAGCATTTAGGATCGTCTCTCTCGTATAACTTGAATAATTTTTTTGAGTTTTGCCAACCTATGCACACTATTGGTGATATTATGTCTTTTGAGCAATCGGTGGTGTCTAAGTGTAACTCTAACTTGAGTGTTGAGGTATGTGATCCGACTTCTCCAACATACGATTGGTTCCTTGTATGTGGTGCTATTTATAATTCGTTGATCAATGCACTTTTTGAGGACCGAACATATGCCGACTAATTACACTAAAATGGCAAAGTTTTTGACGAGTGACACACGTACCAGATATTCTACTCAATTTGTGTCATCTCGCCTATCATCACTCTTTGGATTTTTGCACCAGATCTATTGTTTTAATTGGGCTCCGACGATAAATAATTTGAAGGTTATCGAGATTCATGCCAGCATTCTCGATCATCTTGGGACTAGGATGCCTTTCATCGTTAGCATTCATGTCTTTAATGCGGTTATGTTATTTGCCATAAACTCTTCATAGAATTGGTCTTTGTCGTTCTTTATTCTCATTTTTTGGGTGCTCGTTTCTCAAGGCCTTGTTCCTCGAGTTCCACCTATTGATCATTTGGATGTCTTCATCATCGCCTCTCCACTTGTGAATTCTAAGAATCGCCTTGTGGATATTCTAGTGGTTTACACTGATGAAGTGAATGATTACTCTAGCTCTTCCCTTATTATCTCTAACGCCCCTGTTGCTGATTCTACCGTTGCTACGAATACTACTCCGAATGTTGTCAGTGATGATGATTACATCTCCATCGGTATTATTTATTTTGCAGTTTCTGTACCTACTTTCATTGTTCCTGTGTCTGTTCGTTTTTACAGGGACAAATGAAGTATGCTACCAATGTTATTTCATATTTTACTTTTCTCTGCGGTTATTATATCTGCATACTTGGTGGTTCTAGTCTTTATGTCCAAAAAGAGGGAGTAGTTATTAATGATGATGGTGCACAAGATTATGGACTGTGTGATCAATATGATGCGATGGAGTCTGGTTTTGAGGAGAGTGCTGCTTTGCTTAAACATACTTTGGTGTTCGGTGATCTTTTTCGTTATGTGATTTTTATATAATGGCTGTTTTGAACGAAAAACAATGTTATTGATGCTTGGCTATTTTGGATACGTGTCTATTTTGCTATGTTGAAGGAACATGACCTTTTGCCTAATTTATTACGGCTTGTTTTCGTTTGTTTATGCAAATGTTATTTCGGATGTCATAACATTCTTCCTAACTATTTCATGTTTGACTGCAGCAATTTAGGTGGAGTATTGTTTATGATTATACAAGTTTCATACTTAGTATTTTTATCATATGAGTTTTAGCCAAGAAAGACAAAAAGGTGGAGATTGTTGAGTCACGTAGTTGATAAATACGTGATTTAGTAATTAATGACTTATTTTGTCTTATTTAATATTTAACTATTTTGCCAAGTTTTAAGTGTTTACGAATTATCATGTATATTATTTTGTCTTAGATTAGGTTGTAATTCTCTTTTTTTAGCATAAAAATTGTATATTCTAGTATTGATTGTTTAATAGTCTAAGATTTTATCTTGTTTTCTTACTAATAATAATTATCTACAATATATTATGTATATTCTTTTAAGTCATTTTTAGGCTAGTAAATATTATTAAGACTCTAGATATTTGATCTTATTTCCTTACTAATGATATTTACTTGCAATATTTTGTATATATCTTTTTTCCTTATTTTGTAGGTCTGTTATATAATTAAGATGTGCTTATATAAAAATAAGTGATTGCTTACAAATGACTCACACTTTCAGGAAGATTAATCGAAGCCAAAACATTTGAGAGCATATTTATTCTTAATGCAGATTTTCGTATTTAGTGGATGCGACTATAAATACTTTCGGCATCCACAATACCATCTAGCAGTAGGAATTGTTTTTCTTCCATTATTTTTACAATTTTCGTTAAGATCCAACTTTGTAATTATGAATTTTAGTTTTTGGAAAAGATACTGATTTAGATCATATCTACTTATTTTAATTTATCTTTTAGTAAATTACGACTTTTGTAATCATTAAAGCGCATATTTTGATTAGTAAAAATTTTTGCACTCTTTTTTTAACTATAAAAATAAATTATTTTTATAATTAAAATTTATATATATATTATATATATATATTATATATATATATATATATTATTATTTTATTTTTAATTTTCCAGTGCTATTTATTTTATGCTATTTACGACATACACATTTTACATTTATTAGAACAATGAATGAGTTTTGTGTTTTTTTAACTTTACAATACATAGAATCCCTATGTCATGTTTAGTTGGCTAATAATTTATTAGCGTTTTCTTTTTATCAACAATTAATGCACCTGTGGAATTTAATTGTATCGTTGTTTACAATCATATTAACATTTAATTTGGTTCAATGATATCTCAAATTCTACTTTGTAATTCTCATGGTGATAATTTGTTTTCATAACTTGGTCACGGTTTTTGCGGTATACAAATGGATTTCACCGAGGTTAGCAAAACAAGCATCCTTACACACGAGAACTGGAAAACACATTAGGCTCATCCTAAATAGCATTTGAATAAAATAGCTACAAAAACCAATAAATTCGGCACTAATTACGCACAGACAGATTGTACAAATATTTATCTAACTCATTTCTTGAATTTACACATTCTCTAACTCAGACCTTTTTTTTTTGGGGGCAAATTTTCAAGATAAGAAGGGAGTTACTGTGGTGAAATTGCCACGATATGAAGTGGGAAGACACTGACAAAGGTAATATTCTCGAGAAAAATGCTCGAACTTGTATCCTTTCACACTTTGGAGTTGCTCCTGGCAGCATTTCGTCTAGCACAACATCCGACAAAGTAAACCATTGACTGCATCGTAAAACACACAAGTCACTGTGATAAGTCGAGACGATTCATCAGATTGAACATGTATTGAACCAACTTGCTTGTGATACAAGCATATAGAGTTTAGGTGCCCTATGCAGAAATTAGTGATAATTACAGTTACTACCGGTTACGGTGTAGCTTAATTAATTCAAATATATATATCAGTAACCTTTTGAACTTACAAACATCCCTTTAGTGATAATTGTACTTCTTACACTGCAATTTCTATAACAGTGGCACAATATTGGTAATTTTGAAAGATAATCAGGTCATTTTTGTAATTAGGCAAACTCCCAAAGGTGGTATTTGTAATTATAAGTAAACATGATACAACTCAGCAATCTTAAATGTTACAATATATCTTAATATGAATCGCGAAATCTGAATCTTCCAATTAGGTGACTTGCTATGATTTTCTCGAAAAATTATAGGTAAATGATTATACCAAGAGAAGTGCCATACCAGGACAACAAAGAGAATAACATTGAAGATTGCAACGACCCTCCATTCGGTTTTCATGTACTCTGCTACTCCAGCCCTTGATAGTTTGATATTATCGGTCAGAATTTCATGTACAAACAAGAATACAAATAAAGGTGAGTGAAATATATATTTACTTGCACGAGTCACAGTTATAGCACTTAATAGCCTTGGAGTTTTTGTAAAGTCTGCAATCTTTGTTGGAGCTGATCGGGTGGAAGCTCAAGTCGTAGAACGAGGCATTCACAGCAGGATAACCACACCTGAAAAATATCCAATGACTTAATATTTTCTCATTATAAACCATATAAGAAAAAAAAAGTTTGGACAATTGTCCGAAAAGATGAACCTACTCAGATGGTGGTCGACAGCAACCAGCTTCTATGGGGCTTAATTTTGCCAATTTGAGTTGCTTGAGAGTCTGAAATAAGACAGGTCAAAGCATATATGAGATTTGATAATAAATAAATCTGTTATTAATAATAATTATTATTATTATAATAAACAGAACCTTGTACTTCTTTGCAAGGCTGTTGCAATCATCAGACTTGACAAGACAACTCTTCAAGTGCTCCCAATTATGGGAATTGTTAAGCTGGGCATCCAAAAAAGCAAGGAAAAAAAAAGAGTTATTCTTGTTGCAATAATTTGATTGAAAAATCATCAAGCTGAATGTTTAGCTAATAAGATGGTATAAATTAATGGATGCTTACTTGTTTCAGAAACCAGGAACTATAATCATGAAGTTGATACTCTTTATACCTATACATAAAAGAATTAACTTTTTAAGCTGAAGATGATAGAGCACAGATAATCAGGAAAAAAACATACAAAAATTAATCATAAACATTTGTTACATTATGAACTGTCTTACCTCAGACCAGTTACGTTATGACCGGAGCCATTATTTGTTACTATAAACCTACAAAATACGAAATTGAGAATTATTCATGCATAAAGTATAAATAAAACCTCCTCTTTTCAAAGTTAAACAAGATAGCCAAATATAAAGAGTGACATTTTATTGCTGTAAAGCTTAGAATATGAATTCTATATAGTAAACCTTTGGTTTTCTTGATTTCACTATATCGGTGGACTTCAAAATTGACTAGGATATGTAGTTCTAAAACACATATTTAAATTTACCTCAGGAATTATGAGAACAAAGGTTGAAAAAAAGGTTGGTTCTCTGTTCTTGCTAATATAATGCAATTACTATCTAAACGTAATCTCAAATCTCACACAAAAACAAATATAAAATAAAATTCTCCACAAACCTGGTACAAATGATAGTTGGAGATAACTGAAAATGAGACCACATGAGCTTAAAGTTATAACAACTTAAAAAACATATAATGACACATATTTATTCCAATATTTAGGCATAAACGCCCAATTTCCCAATTTTTCTTGTAGAAGTAGTTCATTCAACCAAGTAAAATTGCAAGGAATATAAATACAAATAATAACCTTAAAATTAACCTATTGCAAAACCACCTAGTTATTTTTCAAAATTACAAATACAACCTAAACACATCCATTCATGTTTTACCAATTATACCCTATTACAAGGGTAATTTGTATAATAAATACAAGTTTCAAAGGCATTTGCAACACCTCGTGGACCCATCCATAATTTTTAAAAATAAACAGACTTTGCAATGCGAACTCTTGCTAACATATTAAGTACCAAAAATAAACTTCAAACTCCAAAGCAACAAATACAGCTGTAGAACCTTAAAAAAAATAAAAAAATCAGCAACTGGCGGCACCTAGGCGTCGATTCTCAACCCGAGCGCCTAATTCGGCCGACTAGAGAAAATTATGGGCGGTGTGGGGAGGCACCTAGCGCCCAGGTGGCCGCCTCGACCGATTTTAGAACCATGACAAATATACAACCAATTAACACATTTCTTAGAAAAATGATCTTTGCACGAAGTTTCTTAAAAGTAACTGGAGATGTTTTGAGGTATATATTTCTAGAAATAGAATTTTATGAAGAAGTTTTTAGAAAAATAACCAAAGATATTTATGGAGTTTTCTAGAAAGTTCTTCAATGAGAATCAAAATAGCATGTATCATAAATTGAATATTATAAGAAAAGTCTAGGGAATCATTATGAAATGTTTCAATCTTTTACATCTTCACCCTTCATTCAAGGTTATAAGTAAAAAGTCAATGAAAAAAAAGTGAGAAATTAGATATATAAGGTCAATTGTTATATGTAAGGTAAAAAGAGGTAAAAAAAGTTAATGAAAAAATTGAGAAATTGATATATAAGGTCAATGTATTAACAAACGTAAATTAGATATATAAGTTAGTTAACCGTTCCCTATATCATCCAATATAATTCCTTCATTTTGATGAAGATATTTAAAAAAGTTTCATTCTTAAAAATATTAAATAACATCCAATATAATTCCTTCATTTTGATGAAGATATTTAAAAAAGTTTCATTTTTAAAAATATTATAACTATACACTTTTTCTATGGAATAAATTTTCTATTAAATGAACTTACGCTAACACCGTGAAGACCAAAATAGCCACCAGTATGATGCAAAGCAAGATAAGATACTGCAGTTACTGACTAAGGAAGAACCCAACAAAACTGCAACAAAAAAAAATAATAACAATAGTCTGTAGGTAAAAATGCCGTTCCCAAGGATACCATCCATAGCAAGATTGAGTTGTTCTTCAATGCGCCCAAAAACCCAATGATCGATCTGGGAAAAAAAAGGTTTGCAATAAGGTAAAAACTTTGGTTTCTAGAGAGAGCAGGTAAATTTACAAAGATTTGTAGAATAACCGAAGCTTACACTACAAAGATCACGGCACCAAGGCCTATAACCGGCATGGTAAGTGATTTCCTACAATTGTCGTGATGACTGCTCATCCACACTCCAAAGCCTATCACTCCAATAGCTAATAACTACCAAGAAATTGAAAGTAGAGTCAAGTTCATGAAAAGGCAATTTCAAATTGGCGGCAAAGAACATGTCAACAAAGTAACATAGTAAAACCGAGCAATATACTAAAATTTCCAGCTCAAAAATACTAGAAATTAGTGAGCCATTTATTTACAATATTGGTACCCAAGATCCTCAAAAGTAAACCAAAACGAAATTATTAAACAGTGAGAAAAATATAATATTAGAATTAAACACAAAATAAAGGGTCTTCCTAGAAAAAATAAACAGAGGCATATTCAAAGAATTGAGAAGCAAATAAAACGAAAAGGGTTCATACTATTGTCAGGAAATTGACCCATCGGATAATAAAAGTGCTTGTTCCTGTCCCTGAACTCATGCTCTGGTCACTAAAACCCCCTTTTCAGTTTCTCTCTCAAGAAAAACGCACAGAACACACACACTGAGCAACTGAGTAACTAGAATATGTGTTCAAATAGCTTGCAAGGATATTAAACATTGAAACTTTTTAGAAATGGCAGTTGGCAAAAATGGGATAGGGACAACCAAAGACGGGGCAAAGTGATTTTTCTAATCTCCTTTTCTGTCTATCGAGATTGGTGACATGGTGTACGAGAAAAGCAGGTGTAGTTTGGGTAATTCGGGTGTTCGGGTGAAGGGTAGTATGGGAAGAGAAATTTTATGACCACATGGTTTCCGCTCAAATCAAAACTGGGTTTTGCCTTCAAATTTCAAACACGACACGACAACCGAGATTAACTTAACTCCGCTGTCTTTTGTAATAATTCTAACCAAAGTTTATTGATTTGGTCTATGGATTCAAATCTAAGTTTGACCCTTGTTGTTATGGTTACTAACTATCACGAGTATTTAGAGCATCTTCAGTCATTTTCAGGTAGATCTTTAAAATAGAGTATGATAATTATTGATAGGCATTCAACATAGGCACTCAAATTGTACTATATTTTGCAATTAGAATATAGAATTTGTAAAAACGTAGGACAAATCATAGCCTATGTAAATAGGATTGAAAAGATGAAGATTAATTAAAAGAATTCGAATTTATTCATTAAATATTGAGAATAAGGATTGGTGTAAAATTATGATCTATTATTACTCACCTAATTGCCACATACGTAATACGTTCAACACATTTGTGTGTGTGAATTGCGAACTCGTATATCATTCAATATAATGATGGATGACATTAAATATGAAAATTGATGATATGATAACCATGAAACATATGGGTGCTTTTGTCACTTCCCAAGCGAATTTTAAGTGAATGGGACGATTATACACCAATATTATTAATAATTTATGCAAAAATGGTTTGTTATTCATTTTAGTTGAAAAATATATAAAATTAGTGCAATTGAAAATTATTTTGGTCATTTTTATTTCGTTTTGATAGAATATAGTGATAAGTATTTTTATGAAATGATTTTTTTTTAGTGAAATTGTGATTGCAAATGAATTATATCCTTGTTTATATGGATTAGATATTAAAAAAAAAAAATCAACTAAGTCCAGTTCATAGTTGAGAGAGGAATATAAAAAAATGTAGATGAGAGATATTAAAGTGAGAGAGATAAAAAGATGAGAGAAAAAAAAAAGGAAAATAATTGATGAGTCAAAAAATATTCTAGTGAAATAATTTATTGGATTCATAAATTTTATTTGGCAAATACTTGGGTAAGACCGGTCCCATAGTATGAGACTATTTTTTACCACGACTATTTGTCTAACCCGCCTGCTATCCAACCCGTTCGTCCACCCACTCATCCCCTAACCCTAACTATAAAACAAACAAACAAAAAAAGGCCTAGCCTCTAGCCGCCCCCCTCCCATCTTCTTCGTTTCTCTCTCACATTCACTATCGGTGACTGTCTTTCGATGACAAAATTTATCAAAAATCATATCATTTTAATTGTCTCGACTCTCTCATTCTAAAGTAGTTTTTGAAATCAAGAGAATTGTAACATAGTGTGAGTGTGTGTGTGTGTGTGTATTAAACGAAAAGATTCATATCATACGTGTCTGTCTACTTAATATAATTTTTTTTTCTTTTACTCTATTTCGCCTAATTCATTGCTTTCTTTTATTTTTTCAATATAAAATATAAAAAGTCATATATAATTAGAAGAAAAAAAATCCAAACTATTTATTTTAATTAAAAGACAAATTATTATATTGAAATAAAAGTTAAAATAATTTTATTCTTAGAATTCGAAATATAAAATATAAGTGAATTCTGAGTTATTTGTAATTATCTAAGTATGTAACTAAATATTATTAACGATTTTAACATATAAAAAATCTAAATTAGTTATCTTAACTAAAAGACAAATTATAATATTGACATAAAAGTGAGTAATCTTATTCTCAGAATTTGAAAGTTATTTGCAATTATTTAAGTATGTAACTAATTATTATTAATGAATTCAAATAAACAAAAAAATATACAAAATTATAAAGTAATAATAATAATAAATATTGATTAGACATCGGTTCAATGCAGCACAAGTTGAGAATATGATGTATTTTGAATTTTTATAAGTATGAAACTATAAGTTATTAACGAATTTAATTTAAATATTAATATATAAAAGTATTTGATGATAATAATAATTAATTAATTAATAGAAATTAGATGCAGGTTGAGAATTATCTACTTAATATAATACATTTTCTTTTATTCTATTTTGCCCTAATTCTTTGTTTCCTTTTACTTTTTCAATATAAAAATATAAAAAGTCATATATAATTTAAAGAAATCTAAACTTGTTGATCTAATTAAAAAAAAAGAAAATGTTAAAATAAAAGATAAATAATTTTATTCTTAGAATTTAAAATATAAGATATAAGTGAGTTTTGAGTTATTTGCAATTTTCTAAGTATATAACTAAATATTATTAACGAATTCAACATAAACATAATATATATATATATATATATATATATATATATATAATGTAATAATAATGAATAAATATTGATTAGACGCAGGTACAATGCGACAAGGGTTGAGAATATGATGTATTTTGAATTTTTCCAAGTATGAAATTATAATTTATTAACGAACTCGATTTAAATATTAATATATAAAAGTACTTGATGATAATAATAATAATAATAATAATTAATTAATAGAAATTAGACGTGGGTTGAGAATTATTTAATCTAAATATTAAAATATAAAATTATTTAACAATAAAGAATAATAGTTAATAAATAGTGATTATACATCAGTACAAGGTACGAATTGTGAATGCGATATATTTTGAATTTTTTTTATTTTTAAATTTAAAAATTTTATAATTACCACAAATAATCTTATATTTAGTTTCTGATAAATCCCGTGTAATACACGGTTGTTAACTAATATATATATATATATATAGGATTGAGTTCAAATGAGAACCCCGTCATTATATGTGAACCTAGGGACTAATCCTGGCCTTAAATCTAATATTGCACAGTGCAATTATATGTCCAGGTTCATTGTGCTTTTTAGACAGTACTGTAGTGCTAAAATCAGTCCATATTTTACTAATGTATTGGTTTTTGTACTATAATGTGGCGGTATAAAATTTTGGCCTAACGGATGATCCGTTAGTCTGGTCTGACAAGAGTGTTGCCCTATATATATATATATATATATATATATATAATATATATAATATATATATATATATATATATATATATATATATATAGGGGTGGGTTCAAATGAGAACCATATCCTTATACGTGAACCTGCGAACTAGTACTTTTATTATATACCAGTAGTTCTTTTATTATACAATCACAATACTTTATTAATATTTAAGTTATATACACCAGTAATGCTTTTATTATACAATCCTAATACTTTTAATTAAATAATAAAATACACAAAAAATCTGATACATCCATTTAATTAGATCTAAGGCCCACAATTGAACATAGGTTCACATATAGGGACATGATTCTCATTTGAGGCCGAATCCCTCTCTCTCTCTCTCTCTCTATATATATATATATATATATATATATAT
>BMAC01000100.1:854549-892195 GCA_014905375.1 Phtheirospermum japonicum | reverse complement strand
CTCCTGCTCGATCCGGTACCTGCAAAACACAAGGAAAAACAAGTGACCACAGAATTTAAAAAAAAAAAAAAAAAAAAAAAAAAAAAATTGAAGTAACGAAAGTCGTAACATTAATATGATGAAAATATAACAATAAAAATAAATACTGATATATAATTAAAAATAAAAACAGACATAAAGAAACATAAGAGACATACAAGTTGAAGCGATCTTCATATGTAATCAAATTCACAGCCAATCCGAGATGTCCAAATCTTCCAGAGCGGCCCCACCTAAACAAGTAGACATAACCATTAATTCTTGCTCATCTTTTCTAGGATAACCTTTTTATGCAATGGGATTAAGTTTCACAATACCCTGTGGAGATAAGTTTCTGCGTTCTTGGGGAAGTCAAAGTTTATGACGACAATTGAGCTTGACAGCTTGGATATCTATTCCCCTCGTAAATAAATCTGCACAAAATATATGTAATGATCAGTGATAATTTAATCTGTATATGCTATGGCACACCCAATGGCAATATTCACATGCTTCATAATGCTAAATCAATGAATTATTAATCTAATTAATTTAATTTTTTAAGAGGGGTAGATGAAAATTATATACCCACAACCTATTCAAACCAAGAATCAATAGTAGAGTAATAACTACTAAAGGCCAATCCAAGCAAAAATCCCAACAACTTTATGCACACCCTTGAGCAGACATGCACAAAAGTCCGGGAGAAAAAATAATTTCCAGGCAGTAGAAAAGTACATGGAATGGGAAAAAGGAGGACTATTATAGTTCAAAAACAAATTTAGCAACAGTAAGGAAATTCTCCATATTAAACTAGTTCAATGAAAGTGACGCCCAAAGCAGACGAGAACAAATAGTATGTGATTGACATTAAATCTGAAATAACACATTTAGATCATCTTTTTTATTCAGTAACAAAGCAAATGTGGAGAATAAATCTCATGAATCAGCTTAGATGCTTCAACTACTCAGGAATAGCGAGCTTACCAGTACAAACAAGATTCCGACAAGCACCATTCCGAAAGTCATGAAACACTCTGTTACGATGATCTTGAAGCATCTTAGCATGAATATAGAAGCAAGAATAGCCCAAGCTCCGTGATTTTCTTGGCAAGCAGTTCCACTCAGTTCACAAAATCGCAAAAGATTATCGATTGGTTGATTTGCAACTGTTTAAAAAAAAAAAGGCACTGATGTAATTTTCCACCAAGAGAGGGAAAAAAAGAGGAAATTACATGAAAAATTATTAAAAAGTAATGATCGGACCTTAGAGAAGAGCGTATTGAGGCAGTGAACTTTCTGTCTTTCTTCGACAAAAGCATAGAACTGTGTGATACCTTTGAGTGTGAGCTCATCCATTAGATTGATTACGTAGGGCCTACGCAGGTATTTATCTTTAAAATCTTTTACGGTTACTGGAAATGTCGCTGAATACATCAGAATTTGCCGAGTTGGAGGAAGAAAGGAAATCAGCTGCTCTATTGAAGGTTGAAATTCAGGAGATAATAGCTTATCAGCCTGGCAATACAAAGATTCAAAAAAATTAAAAATTTAGAAGCCACCAGATTTCTAATGTCATGCATAATCAGAAAAGATGTAATGAATGTCAACGTCGGAAAAATGCAGTGGCCTGTAAAACAGTATTTTTTTAGCAAATTTTTGCAAAAGGTTTGATCAATCTTGTTGACCTCATGTATAGAGATTGTAAAACGGGCGGAACGAGCCAGCCGGTCCAGAACCCACTGGGCTAAATGCAAAATCCAGGCCGAATAAATTCATCATTATTAAATACAATCAAGCAAAGAACCAGACCACTGCCATATTAAACTTTCTCATTATTACTACGCATACCTCATCCATAACAAGCACCGAACAATCCTTCAAAACGCAAATCCCTTTTTTGGTGAGATCAAGTATTCTTCCAGGAGTTCCAACCAGCAAATGCACGGGTTGATACAATCTCATAATATCATCCTTTAGACTGGTCCCACCTGTGCTAACCATTACCTGAATTTTCAGGTGTTTTCCCAGTTCCTTACAAACTTGGGATGTCTGAAGCGCTAATTCTCTTGTTGGGACTAATATAACAACTGCATTGATTTTTAGCCGCATACGATTAGTAATAGAGTGATGGGCCAATGAAATGCAACAGAAGAAAGCAATCTGATCATGGAAAAAGATGCATACTTTATAAATTCATTAATAAACTCAAAAACCAAACCAAGACTCAATAGCAACCATTTTTTTATTTAGTATCCTGTGGAAATTTAAAAATATATATATAAATAAATGAAAATTGACCTTATAAATTGACCTACAAAAAAACACACAAACAAACACATACATGCACCATGGAGACTCGATCCCCTGACTTCCTCCTAAAGAGATGGGGTCTTGTAAATAATAAAGAGAGAGCGGGTCTTGTAATATAAATATATTCTTTTGAATTCATTTAAAATATAAATAAATCTATCCATATGACTAACATCAGATGCAAGTAATATATTCTTATCGAAATTATCAAAGCACTAATTGTCTGAAATATGATATCAGAAGGAAAATCAGTTGAAGATGCAGTAATCATAAACACACATAAGGTTGATAATGGGCAATCCATAATATAAAATTCGAACATTTCACTAGATCAGCTATAAATTAAAAATATTAGAAGCATGCAGCAGCACAGAACAAACGTATATCCTGAAGCAGTAACTGGAACGACACAATGGGTTATATAATAGCCGGACCAGTTGACGCGAGAATTATAAGGGAAAAATCTGCAACCGTAATGTCATGTAACTTTTACTGTACATACAATCCAAGTTGTACTAGACTACTAGTTAATGTACACATTGAAGAAATGAGATAAGTGTGAATAAAATGTATAATTAGACTGCAACTCGAAAAGGATGACATTTATTTTCATATAATCATATACTAATTACTAATAGATGAATATATATACCTTGAATGACATTGATATCTGGATCAATTTTTTCCAGAGAAGGAATGCAAAATGCAGCCGTTTTTCCAGTACCATTTTTAGCTCTGGCAAGAATATCACTACCGGTCAGAGCTATAGGAATACTTTCTTCTTGGATGGGAGAAGGACTTTCAAACCCTTTCTCATATATTCCCATGAGTAACTCACGTTTCAGAAAGTAATCTTCAAACTCATTTCCTTTAGTTGCAGTCACATCCTGCATGAAACAAGCATAAACAGCATTTAGGAACATAAGATGAGGATTCAGATCCCTAGAAGATTAAATTCAGCAAAATAAAAATAAAAAAACTTGTGAGCAATTTAATTAAAAGTATGAAACGTAAAAAATATGTCAGTAATTTAAGGAAAATATTACTCCTGCTTGAAAACATAAACATGTATATTTCATACACATGTATTGTCTCCCCATTTCATTTATTCACACCAAAGTCGTAGGAGTTCATACTAACATTAGAATGAGTTTCTTCATTAATTTGGTAATGCATCAAATCAAGTTTAATCCACTTTCCTACTGGATTTACAAACTTATGATAATATATGAGTCTAAGGAGAAAACTTCTTACAACCGTCGAGTGTTCCACAAAACAATCACTTAAATAACCTCAGTCAGCATATATCAAATATCAAGATTCATTTCTACTACCAAAGCAATCTAAAACATACACAGGATAGCATCAGAGAACTAATTGTAGTTGTAGAATAAAATTTTAATCATACCTCAGTCCTATACCGTGTGTCAGGAGGTGGGATTGCTAAACGAGCCTTCCAATCTTGAGAGCTGACAATCCCACATAGCAAAGAAAAAATGCAAGTAGTCAATTCCACACAAAAATTCAAAGATTACAAAAGATGACCATATCATATGCACAGAATTGACCAAATCTTGAGGTATATGTAATTTTCTTGCCAATAAATCATATCCTGAAATAAATGGAGCCAGAATTCTAAAATAATATTACTTACGAAGCTAACAGAACATCCAATATTGTTTAATTTAAATAAAAATCCCACATAGCGAAGGAGAAATAAATGCAAGTAGTCAATTCCAGGTAAAAATCCATAGATACAAAGATAACACAATCATATGCACAGAATTGACCAAATCTTGAGTTATATGTAATTTTCTTGCCAATAAATCTTATCCTGAAATAAATGGACTCAAGATTTTGAAATAATGTTACTTATAAGGCTAAAAGAACATCCAATGTTATTTCATTAAAATTAAAATCCAACAAAGAAAATAAATACAAAAGAAGTTAATTAAAAGGGCGTTATATTGAGAAAATGTACGTAGAGCCAGCGGCATCGGACTGCACAGTTTTTTCAACTTCATTAGGAGAATCAGATACGGCGGCGGCATTAGGGTTTCGCCTCATCCACTGCTGCGGCTGATTCTGTGCGGTTCGCTGCGGGTACGGTGGCTGCGGTTGTGTGTAATGTGGGTTTCGGTTCTGGTAATTCTGGTTTGTGTTTCCAACTCCGGCTCCATAACCGCCGCCACCGCCGCCGCGACCGTTGCCGATCCCCGGTGGATACCGCCCTCGTGCGTAGTTATTATTCATGATGCGCGCAAAAACTTTTAATACTAAGGTAATTCAAAACGAGATTTTCTTGGAAAATTAGGGAGAGATAGTGGAATCGTAATGAAATTCCTACTGGAATTTTATGAATTATTGGCTTTTTGAAACTGCGTGTGTAGAGTGAGAAGTGTGTATGTATCAGTGTAAGGGGGTAAAGTTGATTTTTGGGGTTAAAGTGTAAGCGTTGTTAAAAATGAGGCACTTGATTGAAACACTTGAAAAATACAGTCCTATTTGTTAACTTTTGCCTTCTATACCTTTTTTTTCTCATCCAAACGGGTTCGGATCGATTTGAGAAATATAAATTTTGGTTTTTATTCGATTTTCTATAGAAAATTACGGTATTGAACATATCAAATAAAATTTGTGCATTAGTGTTTTGGAGAAACCGTTAATTAACTCGTGCGATATATGGAGCGAATTAAACTGGATGGTGTAAATTCATTTGATGTAAGTGTAATATTATTGATTTATTAATGTAATATAATAACCTAAAATACTTAGATCACGATTACTAATCAACACAAGTAAATTTAAAACATAGTGGATATACGCACATCGTTTATTTATTAGTTCACCCTACTAAAAATGTTATCACAAAAATGTCAATATTATCCTTAAACCCTACACCTCCAAATACTTCATCTCCTTCAACTCTCCACCACCACTCCAACCGCCGCCCATCACGCCGCCACTGCCATGGCCGCCGTTTATTAAAAAACATAAACAAAACATGCGCACATAAATACGTTGCCGCCGTCGTGCCATTGAAAAAATAAAAAGAAAAAAATTGTCTTGAAAAAAAGTCGTTCGAACCAAACTTTTTAACACAAAATATAACTGAAAAAAACGAATCCATACACAAAACACATGTTCGAAAAATTGATCTGCACGTCTCCTTAAGGCTAAAAAAGGGTTACTCGAATCTTTTTCCGAATAATGTTGTATTGTTCGATCAAAAAGTGTAAACACATAACATATGCTCGAGAAACCAAGACGAACACCCCTATTTTGCATCTGTTTCTTACCCTTTATTGTCCAAATCCATCACTTACCTTTCACCACCCATCACCGTTTTTTCTACTTCTTGTTCGACGGCGGTAGCAGGTGTGATGGGCGATGATAATGGTAGAGTTGGATGGTGGTGAAGGGTTGGAGAAGATAATGTGTTTGGGGTGTATTATTTTTTATTTTTTTGGGGGGGGTGAGGGGATAATTTTGGCATTTTTGTTGATTTTTTTTTATTGAGGTGAACTCATAAATAGATGGGGTGCGTATATCCGCGCCCTAAAACAAATTAAAGGTAAATAACTCCACATTTATATACTATGAAAGCAAATTACATTATACATAAAATTATAGTTTAACTTGTTATCATCACATGATAATAGTTTCAAGTTCTCCCATTTACTTAGTCGCGAAAAAATCATATTAGTCACTTTTAACAAATCATTGAGTCCATCTCCTTGATTAGTCTTTGTATTTGAAGACAAAGTGAATCTTATAATAAATTTAGGTTTTTTTAATTATCGATATCCGTTGTACTTGTTTGTTAACATGTACCCCAAAGTTTATCATTAGATTATGTTAAAATTCAATCACATCAATCTGTTTGAGTACAACTTAAGTACAACCGAATAATCTAGTTGTACTTTAGTCGTACTTTGTTGTACGTTTTATTTTAGATCTAATTTATATCAACATAATTATACAAATATCAAATAAACCTTTAACCAATAAAAATATAATACTTGTAGTATAAATCTGAAAAAGAATATAAAATCAGCTAAATAAATACAAAAAATTGTATTTAGATTATAAATATATATTAATTAAATTAAAATTAAAATTCACAAAAAACATATATATTATAAATAATAAAAAATAAATCATAAAATATTTTAAAATTGGATTAAAATATTATGAATTCTAAATAATTATTTAATAATAATAAAAAACAAAGAAATCTTATAAAATAATAAAATAAATCATAAAAGAATATGAAATATGTTAAATATATATAATAAATATATTTTATGTACAAATATTTATCAAATAATTTAAAAATAAAAAAATACGATGATAGTAATAGTTTAAATAATATAAAATAAATTTTATTTCACAATAATTATATAGAATAAAATTAAAAATAATTTAAATCCTAAATAATAATTTACTAAATCCTAAAAGTAACAAAACACACTTAAAATGCTATAAATAATAAAATAATCAGAAAAATATAAATTTAGTTAAATAAATATAACATATATGTTTTAGTTTTAAATGGTTCTTAATAATTTTTAAAATGAAATAAAATATAAATATTATAATATAATATAATAATATAAATGTGAAATTTGAAATCAAATAAAGTATAATAAAATTATCATTAATTTCTAAATATTAGTTTTAAAGACGTTGAAAAAATAAATTGGCGATAGTGATAAAGTAAATCAAATAAGTTTATAAAAGTTAGTTTTAAATAGTTTTTTATCTATTGAAAGTTGATAATAAAACAATAATAAAGATCAAGACGTTATAAAATATAATAAAATAAATCTTAAAATATTTTAAAACAGAAAGTAATATACTTAATTAATGTTGTATTATAAAAACTTATCTCCTAAATATAGAAAATAAAAAAAATATAAATATTGTTAAAATATATAAAATACTACAAAAATAAAAAAAAACAAAATAAATGAGGCATCGTATTAAAATTTAATTGAGGGCCTTTGATAACTATTTTATTATAGTTATTTTTTTTAAATCAGCCCGATAATTAACTCGGGATAGCCACTGAGTAATTTAACCATCAAGTCATCGAGTCAGTTGATGAGCCTGATAAATAAATTATAATTTATAAATAAATTTAAGTTTTACGAAAGTAATTATATAACCAAGAGTAATAAATCATTTATGTGTGGATTTCTAATGTTGAATACTTAAAGTCATAGTAATTAGTTACAAATTATTAATATACAAATGTTCGTAAATAATTATTTAGTAATGTATTGAATTTTTTATATTATGCGATTATATAATCAGTTTTTTGTTCAAATTTTAATCAAATAATTGTATAAAATTATTTACCTTTCACTTATGTTCATAATATAAATTTTTAATTTTTTTTAGGAAAACAAAGAAAAAAAAAGTGTTATTGTCAATTTTGTGACACGTTTAGGGTCAAAGTCTGGATCATCAGAGTTTTACTTGAGTCACGTATAGAAAATTGAAAGATATGACGCTATTAGATTTGTCCTTGTATCACCTGGTCTGCTCAACAAATAAAATTATGGAAGAAAAGACAAGTTCTTGTTACCGATTATAAATTTTTTTTTTGTCTTCGTTGCATCAATTTTTTGGTTGTACTTATATTATTTTATTTCTTTAACAAACTCATTAAATAATTTTTTAAAATCAAATTATAAATTTTTATATTTTGTTATTCAATTTATATTTTTCCCAATTTTATTTATATTATATTATATTTCTTGTAATTTTTGATTTTTTTTATGTTATAATTAGTTAATAATTTTTTATATTTTAATGGTACTTTTTTAGTAGCTATGAATTCATATTTAATTTTATAATATTAGCAACTTTTTGGTTTGTTTTCTATTTTTCTATATTGATTAAATAAATATTTGTAATTTAATTATAAGTTCTTATATTTTAATTATAATAATAACAGATTTATTTGATATCATTAGACATATTTATATTTTTATTTACTTTTTCGGGTTTTGAGATTTATAAACTAATTATTTAGATTTATTTATAGATTATATATTTATATTTATACTTTATTTTTTAGATTTCTTATATATATATATATATATATATATATATATATATATAAAATATTTTTTTAGTTGATACTATTATTTTTCTATTTTATTTTATATTTTTATAAAATATTTTTTTATTTTTAGATTTATTTAATAATTTTATAGAATCTATTATAAATTTTTTGAGTTAATTTAACTTATTTTATGAATTTTTTCTTTAATTCTATTTGATTATTAAATTTTTTTTTTTCATACTTATATAATAAATATTTATATTTTAATTATAAGTTCTTATATTTTTATCTATATGATTCTTTTAATATTTTTAATTTTATTTTACAGCATTTAAAAATATTTCTGTTTTACTTTTGTATTTTTGGGTTTTTTAAATTTATTAACTAATAATATACATATATTTATATATTTATTTTACATAATTTGTTATACTTTATATTTTATATTTTCTTCAACAAATTTTATATTATTTTTATTTTTCTCAGATTTATTTATAATTATACATAATTTTTTTATATATTTAATATTTTCTTTACATAAATCATACTCTCCAAAAGAATATTTACATAAATAATTATATAAATAATAAATATGTATACTACAAATAGTAAGTAAAATAGGCGGGAAAACTTTAAAAAATATTTTTAGAAACACTAACCTTTTTATATATATATAGATGGTGTTTTGTTTTTTTCCGGTCAAAGGGATTTAACTTACTATCGAATCGAATGAGCATGTGAGTGGACTCAAACTTATAAGTGATGGTTCAATTTTCTCTCTTAAGAAACATTTTTTCTAGGTAAACTCGTGGTGTTCAGGCCAAATCGAACGATCTCTTTATGTAGAAGAATGTTAATTTATGTTTGTTAATGAACAATTAATTAAGGACCTAAGGCATGGGACTAGAAAATATAACTATTATTCATAAATCTTATATCAAACTATTTACCTAGTTTATTTATTTATTTGTAAATGTTAAAGTATCTTATTCTTTAATTTATCAATCATATTAATCAGAAGGTCGCAGATAGTTGGCGCACCACCTCTTGTTAGCAACTTTGAGCTAAATTTTGAGCACAAAGATATTCAGTTATCGAGACGATCATTTGACGCTATCCTGTTTGTGTTAATGATATCGTGTAGAATGGTCCAAGACAGATTGCACCACTAGTTGCTGTTGCAAAAGAGGTACTCTTTTCAAACTTCACGTGGTAATTCGTACTTCTCTAGTTTGTTAGTATATTTATTAAAAATAAGTTATTATGTATATATTAAGGAATTCAATATGGTAGTTTTGGCTAACATTATTATACAATCGTCATTTTTTTACATATTTACATGTACAATTAGTTTAATGTAATTATTTCACAACATCCTTTGAAAATCTATATATGAGATAAATGTGTTTTTTTTAATTATAAATTTAATTAATTTCTTCAACAATGTTCACGTGTTAATTTTTGATATGGTTTTTAATAAAAAAAAATCAACATGCAACGTACTACTTGTTTAGTTTTATATTGTAGTATTCACACTTTCGATAGAGTTTCGATTATACATTGATAAATAATGCACTCTCAGTACTCACGGTTACACATTTATAAATAACATACTCTCTTCTTTTAAAATGGTATCTCATTTGGTTTGTTTATTTTAATTTCATTTTCTATGTAGGCTGTTCCCCAAAAAAAGAGAAGATTGAACAGAACAAACGCACGGGTTCATGTCCACTCGATGATTATTATTGGACTTTATAAGTTGAGGAGAAGGCACACGATTTTGATGCGTGGTTGTAAAAGGGGATACTAATTCATCCAAAAAAGACCCTTAATGGGTATATTTCTCCTTTTGATTTTTATTTCAGTTTTATGGTTCAATTATCAATTTAGTTTTGTACGCTTTATTACATATATGGATTTGTTATCCGTTGAGTGAAAAAATTGCTTCCAATTATTTTTCATCTTTTATTACTATAAGTTGAGATGTGGTGTTATAAAGCCCGCCTTTGACTTTAACGTGGTGCATGTTTCTAGTAAGAATTGGATTCTCACACTCGATGGGCCTAAAAAGTTTTGGGATGACACTGTAAGACCCCAAGCTTATGGTCCCAACATTTTTATAATCTCATTCCCACTAGTACTTTCTTAAGCGGTTAAATACTTTGTTTAATCTCAGCATGTGACGTGATCTTCTATTACCTACGGAAGATTGCATTGTACGCAGATGTTGACGTGCATAATCGTTACAAACAACGGATGTTTTTTTTTTTTTATCAATATGTCAAGAGTTTGTACAAAGTGTATGCATTATATTCATCAGATACCACAATCATAAATGTACATAGCTCTATTATTGATTATATATTTGGTTACAAAATGATTTGTGGGACTTCTTGGCTTGAAGAAGACTACATATTGTTTCTTATTCATATTCAACTAAGTCAAGAAGTCCACTGGATATTAGGTAGACTGTCACTTCAAGATGAGTTATTCTTTGTTTACAATGCACTCCATTTGGATGAGGTTGATATCACTGTTGCTAAGGCGGTCAAACCTTACTCTACTCTTATACCATTGTTCGTGGATATGGTTGGATTTTATAGTTTGAGACAAGATATCAGCGTCCAGTATGGAGGGTATGAAGGGAAAAGAATCACCGACCCCTTTGAAGTTGTACTGATAATCTTCCAATGAAACAACCCAGGTAAATTATTCATTATTTTTGTATTAAAGTATTGTGTCATCAATATACATTTGTCATTATTGAATTTTTCCAATAAGGGGATTTTTCCTATGTTTTTTCAATATTCTGTTGCAGGGATTGTGGATTGAACATGGCTACATATGCATAATATTTTATCTCAAATGATGATATTCTAGTAGACGATTTTGATGCTGAAGTACACCGGAAACGGCTGGCCTGTCTGTTGCGGAATCATTGAAAGAAGAAGATTGACGAGGGCTATAGTAGTGGGGATGAATCCCCTAGTCCATTACCAGAGCAGTTCTGTAATTCGAAGGAGGTTCTGAGAATTCAAAACTCCGAAGTCACTTTCTTTGTCCCCAGGAATCGAAGTTCCAAAAACAGCATATCAGGGAAAACGTTCTCAATCAAAATGTGAAATAAATTTCCTAGTGGTCAACATGAATGGGGTCGAACACTTCACATTGTCATTGGGCACATATTCATTTATAAAAACCTTCTATCTTCTTGGATGAACTATTTTATCTTGTGTTTGTGCTGATGTGCTTAGATACTATTTTCTGTGTTAGTTTGTTGGGAACGGATTATCGGGGAAGTTTAACTTTTATTATGTTTTTATCTACTACACCTAGCAGGTCCCTTTTATTTACCTACTATGTATTCCTGTTGTTTACCTAGTAGATTTATGTTTTGTTTATCATTAGTGTGGCATATGCCTATCAAGTTTGAATATTTTGTTGACCTGTCATTTATCTATGGAGTTTATTTGCGTTTATTATTCATTTTGCTATTTTCGTACCTTGTAGACTAAAAGGTGATCACAAATTGTATATATGTATCCCTGTTGTTTATCTAGTAGGTTTATAGATTGTTTATGATTTGTGTAGTGAATTCCTATCAAGTTGCACATTCGTTGACCTACTATTTATCTTTAGAGTTTACGGTTGGTTTATTATTTGTCTTACTATGTTAGTAAGCATGTTCTCAGTCTGGCTTCATTTCTCATAGGTTCATTTTATAGTTAAATTTTTTTTTTATGAATCTCAATAAACCACCTGAATGGAAAATTACTGTTCAACATATACCACACTGCCAATAACTGGGAAGTCACACTACATTTACAGTTTCACACTCGTTTATCAACTGTTCTTTTTAGTTCTTTTCTTCCCCTGTACAGCACGTCCGCAGGCCGTCAATCATGTCTTTGTTAGAAATAAACTATCAATTCTAAAATAAACACATGGTTTATTTCTTATGAATTCTCATATTGTAATATGCACCAAACATAAAAGATACTAAAAGGTTTTATTACCAAATATTGATTCCCTAATACAAGTTTGTCATACTAACTTAAGCAAATTAATCTAAGTACGATTCATTCCAATAAAGTTGGATATGTGTGGGTTATAAGCTTAATATAACGAAAAATAATAAGGGGAAGTGTGTCAATGACAAAATAATCATTCTTATAAAATTTCTTCCAAATGGTTGATAATTGAACTTAATATTGTGAATTTTCCATGATGTGTCTCAGGAACCTTTTCAATTAAAAAAAATAAAAAATAATGAGGAGTATGCCAATGTCAATAACATTATTCATATCAAATGTCATGAAAAAACGGTTTAATGAGTTGGTGGATCCCTACACGTTTTGATGTTGTGCTCTATTTCTCCACATTTGCCACATTTCGTTTTATTGGGGTATTCGCCCATAGAAGGTGTCCGTAGTCTTTTAGGCCAACCTAATCTTACTCTTCCGATCAGAGGGAAAACGACTTCATTATCCACACCATCTTGTAGTTTCCATGTCCCTTCACACCGAACAGGATAAACAGACTCTTCATACGTCGCTGCCATATTATCTTTATAATAATAACTTGAACAATATGGAATCACATCTTCATTCCGCCCTCTCAATATGTTTAGAGCATGTGCACATGGGAGATCATCCATTTGGAACCGATTTCACGTGCACACTTTCTTTTGCAAATCAACCACAAAAATTAATTCGCTAACTGTCCATCCACACCCTATTCTGTTATGTATTTTGCTTTAAACTTAGAATGAAAGTTTATTCAAAAAAAGTTCAGTTGTTACAAAGATATAACCGATTTAGCATATCTTGACTGGTTCTTTATATTCAGATAATACGAACACCTAGTATGCTCTATCATTCGCTTTATGTACCTATTTTTTCCACAAATAAACACTAATTGAATAATATACGATTATAAATATATAAAAAAAAGAATCATACTCACCGTCATCCGCAATGACATCTTATAATTGTCTTCTATTATGTCTTGACCCCTTCTAGTCAGAGTCGTGAAAGTGCATTTCGCTTCATCACCATCTTCAACATTCCACTTCTGTTGTAACGCCCTTCAACACTCTAATAGAGTTGTTACAAGTAACTCCCTTGCAAATCTTAAGGCTGCATTCACTGACTCAGCCTCGTTAGATATCATTCATAAGAATCGATTATGTGGACAACGTGCCCAAGCCCATCGATTAGCTCCGACGCCCTCGAGGTATTCGATAATTCTATTATCTATATTTTTTAACTCATTCATGGGTCCGTTGAATTCATATGTACTGTACACTGTTGCAGCTATAATGAATATTTGACGTGCCACTTTTGTATTTTTATTGAAGTGATGTTTTAGATTATTTCCGAGATGATACATCCAAAAACATTGAGCCACCTCAATATAAACCTGCAAAGATGTTTAATATTTTTTTAAAGCAACTACATTTGCTAAATCAATTATAATGCCCCACTTTTTTACACAAGCCACATTCAAATGTGAACACCCTGCATACATGAAAAACACGAAGTTACCGTATTTATAATATATATATATATATATATATATATATATATATATATATTCTAAAAATCGGCCTAGGCGCCCGCCTAGGCGCCACCAATTCGCCTACGATTTTCAAAAGTCGGCCAAAGAAATCGTCGGGCGCCCCAGGCGCTACCTAGGCCGCCCTTGGCGCCAGGCTATTTTTTTTTTTTTAAATTTATGTCCTGAAACGACGTCATTTTTGGGCCTATTTTTTAATTATTTTAATTTTATAATATATGTTATGGTATTTTTATTTAACTAATGAACTTATGGATATATGTTGTTTTGAATTTTGAATCGAATAATAGCTTTAAACTTATGAATTGTAACTTGTGATTATTACTTTTAGTTTTGAATTGTCATAGACTTATTGCGTAGCAGGTACTATGTTGAACTATTAAATGGTTGGATGTAAAGTTGTAAATTAGGGTATTTATTCTCAAATTCTAGGCTCCGTCTAAGCCCCGCCTAGGCGTCCTAGGCGCTAGGCGCTGGCCTGACGCTTAGCAGCCGCCTAGCGATTTTTGGAACACTATATATATATATATATATATATATATATATATAAATTCTACTCTAAATAAACTATAATATTTTTTAATTATATTTAAGAAGTGTTTGTATCATACACTCCTCATGTTAACTACTTAATAAACTAATACTCAAATTCAAATGGAATATTTCAATCAACAAAATTATATACACCACAGCCTGTATGCAGTTCAAAATTAGGAAAAAAAATATCTTTCCAGTGTACTAACAAACTGATCATAAAAAAGAAATAAATCATATTTAATTATTTAGTAACCTCCATTGAAGTTACCTTCGTAATTGCTTTCACCAAACTTTTGTTCCTATCATACACAATGCACATACCCGACATTGTACCAATTGCTCCTCTAAGATTTACAAAAAAACTATTCCTATGCCAAATTATTTTTAGAATCCATAATTGCAAATGCGATTGCCAAAATATGCGTCTTGCGCACTCGCCGTTAGTAGAGTCCCACCATAAGATGCTTTTAAGAATGTTTCACCCACCACCATGATTGACCTGCAATAGTGTCGACCTTTTATCGGGGTATACATTTACATGAAGAGGAATTGAAATTTCATATCGTCGAATATGTGAAACTTCACAAAACTCCCAGGGTCATCAGTCAACAACTCGAGATATTAGGCAACCATATGATATAACTCATCCGGTTTACCTCGAACCTCGTCCATTGCCTTTCTTTTCGACCTCCATGCTTTTTTGTAGTTCAAACTAACCTCAGAGTCATATTTCATGTCCCTCATTATGTCGGCTGGTGTATACATCATTTTAAATTACAGAACTTTTTCTTAATACAGTCGCTCAAAATCTGTGAAGTAGTCTGCTGCTCGTTCATTCTCGTACTATTGGACATGTGTGCGTATTGTGCATGGACCGTACCTTGAATATACTAGAATTACCAACACAAAAGTCTTTCACAAACTAACCACATTCATCATCTAAACATGAAACACAATATTGTTTATGACATGACTTCACTACCCTGAAATTGAATTTCTCGCTTATCAAAAAGAACTTCAAGGTTCTTTTGAGAACATATTCATTCCTGAACAAATGAACTGTTATCACGCCACCATATTCAATGTCGTCATGTATGACATCCTCTTTCTCACATTCTATCTCACTCAATTTATTTGTAATTGAATCAACCTCCTGCACAATTGCATTCGCTGCCTCATTTACAAAATCGAAAATGCTCAATTTCATTATGTTTTTATCAAGCAACATAGCTTCCCTCAAAATGCTGCACCTGCATCAAATTTACTTTCCCTACACTTATGCCTCATCCAAGTGTCATCAAGGAACTCACAGCACCTTGCCTTTCCTCAGTGATTGTCGTGCACAACGGGAACTTTCTATAATCATGTTCTTTTACCTTCAATTATTTTGAAAATTCTAAGCTCACATCATTTTTTTATTGAAATTGGTGGATATGCATCCTTAAATTGATACTTCAACACATGTTTCTCAACCGCATTAAATTTTATTTGATTTGCAATAAGCTGCTTCAAATCTTTATAGTTGCAGCCATGTACTGTAAAACACACACACACACACACGCTTAGCTTATAAGTAACGTCTAAAAAAATTGTTAACTAATAAACGTATTACAATAACCGACAAATCTGATATTTCTCACATGAACCTCATTTCAGTCAACTCGAATACAGTGCGCCAGTTCATTCATTACGAAAAAACAAAATCTATTTTTTTCAAAATTACTAATATTATGTGAAATAAACAAATAGCCATTATTTTCAAATTACGACAATTAACAAATAAACAAATAAGCATTACTTTTATGACGCCTATTACATGTATTTTTAAAAGAGATAATAAATTATGAAAAAGAATCAAGGGAGTAACAATTCATACGTTTTGACGTTTATTACCTTCAAATCACAAACAGATATTCATATTTACAACCCAACACATAAAATACAATAAACATAATACAACTGCAAATAACCTTAACCGAACACAAAAAAAAAAAAAAAAAAAACCAAACTTGGGGAAAATAACAAAATATACTATTTTGTTTAAGATTAGAATAAAATTGACTATCCAAATACACACACACACACACACACACACACACACACATATATATATATATTTCTCAGCATAGAAGAAAATAAAAAGAATTAAGTAAAATCACATACAGGCTTTACAGAAGAAAACACACAGGCTTACTCCTTGTTTCCGTTAGTTTCTATCGACTCTTGAATGATTCTGATTTCAGTTTCTGTATAGTTCTTCAAGTTTTTTTACTATCCATTTTGTACTTCCCAAATATGACTAATATTTTTCCGCCTCTTCTTCTTCATATTCATAAATACGTCTTTCATGATTAACAAATTGGACTGATTTCTATTACAGTTTAGTTACGGGGTAATTTACATATTAAGCTAGGGAAGTAATGTTTTAATCTTAGTTTTGGTATTTCTATGAATTATTTAAGGATACATATTTGAAAGTCTAAATCCACGTAAAGATGGGATTATTTTTACATTGGACTAGCCCAAATATAATATTATTAACTATAGTAAAAATGAAATTAGGACTCTTAGATTAGGTATCTACGTTATTTTCCATTCTCCACCGCAACCCACCCACCCACCCCCCCCCCAAAAAAAAACACTTTACTTAAACCAATTTATTAGATCCAAAAACTCAAATTAAGGCCCTAATAAGTACTGTCAATAATAAATATCCATTTGCCCAATTCATTAAGCCCAACAAATTTGACTTGAACCAAACCTATTTTCTTAATTAATGAACACATGTATTTGGTCCAACTATATGTCCCTTGCAGCTTTTTCCTCCGCTTAAAAAGCTCTCAAGCCGACATTAATTTAGTCCAAAACTAAAGTTAATCAACCTTAATCATAAGGCCCCAATTTTCCAAATTTAAGAGTTAACCAAAGCGAAATGGCCCAAAAACATTCTCCAATGTTTCTTCTCCACGAGAAGCAATCTCTTAGCCACCATTAAAACGCAACTCCGAGGTCTGCCCGCTTGCCGCCACGTTTGCCGACTGTCTGATTTATGCAGCCTTTGCAATCAACAACGATGACACTGCACTGTCAACCGCCATGGTCGACTGATCAAACATCCTTCGCCACGACCCATGGTCAACAATCATCTCTCAACACGCAGACACAGTGGTGCGTGAACCAGAACATCACCATCCCTGTCCATCGTTGTCAAATCCTCTGCGAAGGGCACATCGTGCGTACATGATTTGCGGCAACTAGATATCAGTAATCAGCCATAACAGCTTCCTCCGCGAAGACCCCCATCCAGCAATCGGTGCTCAACATCAGCAGCTATCGCGGATTTATTTCATCACGAACGAGATCAAATGCCGCCCCGACATGACGTAGCCATTATCGGCAACCACCATGATCAGAAAACCAGCCACCATGGCTGCCTCTATCATGGTTGGACTGTTACGCACTACCAGTTCCTATGCCATCCATTACTTTAAATATTTATAAATATTAAATAATAAAAGCTACTTTAGTTTCGAAATTTGTTTGTAATGAAAAATGTACCTAATAAGGAATCCTAGATAATAGTTTTGATATTCATATCTAATTTTGTTTTTCTAATTATAAGGCATTACGACTAATGAATTAACATGCAGTATAAATAGAGGAGCTACACATAATGTTAACCCTAGAATGAACCGCTATGATTGATCATAGTACACATGCGAGTTGGATGATGACAAGTGTTACAATCATAGGTACAACCTTGAGCTGACAGAGTACCAGATCGTTGCAGGAGGGAACATTCTTCGGATATGCTGCAGGTACGAGGTGGCACAGTCTGTCATGCTGAGCTTATTTTGTCAGCTTGCATTGCATCTAAGGTCATCCAGGTCGCTGATTATTGCATCATGCTGAGGTCATCTAGGTCGCTGATCATCTAACCAGGTCGTTGATCATCTAACTAGGTCGCTTATCATCTAATATCCCCCCTCAATTCAAGCGAGGCTAAGCTAACAACACCAAGTTTATGACGCAGCCGAGTGAAGAAGTGATTACAGAGAGGTTTTGTTAAAATGTCAGCGAGCTGATAAGTAGATGGAATATGATGAACCTGAAGCTGTTTGGCTGCAATACGTTCTTTGATGAAGTGAATGTCAAGCTCAATATGCTTTATTCTTGCATGTATTACACGATTAGAGGCAAGAGCAATAGTACTAAGATTATCAACCCAAGCAGTAGGTGTTTCTTCGACATTATTTGAGTTCAGAAAGCAATGTTTGTAACCAAACAATTTCAGCAGATAGATGTGCTAAACTCCTATATTATACCTCTATACTGGATCCAGACATGGATTGTTGTTTTTTTGAACTCCATGAAATTAAATTTTGACCAAGAAATATGCAAAAACCTGTGACAGATCTCCTATCATCCAAGTCACTAGCCCAATCAGGATCTGAGAATCCGACAAGATTGTTATTTTGAGATTTAATGAAATGAAGGACAAGATCAGAGGTTCCAGTTAGGTATCTCAAAAGCACTTTAACTTCTCTCCAGTGTGTATCCAAGGGACAAGCCATGAATTAGCTAATTTTATTCACAGCAAAATCTATCTCCGGTCTAGTTATTGTGACAAATTGCAAAGCACCTACAATGATCCTGTAAAAGGTACCATTAGGAAAAGGTTGGCCATGGAGTTTAGATAGTCTGGAAGTGGACACCATTGGAGTGGGACAACTTTTGGCATTAGACATTCGTGCTCGCAGTAGCAGGTTAGAAATGTATTTCTTTTGGAAAAGGTGAAGACCTTGAGATGTTTCAGCAACCTCTATACCAAGAAAGTGATGTAGATTGTATAAGTCCTTAATAGAAAAGGCCTGACTGAGCTGTGTAATAATTTCAGAGATCACAGAAGCATGAGAACTTGTAATAAGTATATCATCAACATATATGAGAAGAGAAATCTGAGTGTGACCATTGGATTTGTAAAAAAGGGATGTATCAGCCTTGGAGTTGGTGAAGCCAAGGTTCTATAAAACATGTTTTATCTTGAGGAACCAAGCCCTAGATGCTTGTTTGAGACCATGTAGTGCCTTATTCAATTTGAAGACAAGTGGATTACCATCGGAACCATTTATTTCAAAATCCTAAGGTTGTTTTATGTAAATTACCTCCTGTAGATCGCCATGAAAAAAAGCATTATTGACATCCGATGGGCCATCCATTTGTAAGAGCAATGCTGAGGATCAATATGATGGTGGTAGGTTTTATAACAGGACTGAATGTTTCTCTAAACTCAAAACCAGCAGTCTGAGAGTAGCCCTGAGCTACTAACCTTGCTTTATATCTGGAGATAGAACCATCAACATTCTTTTTCAGCTTGAAAATCCATTTACAGCCTACCAAATTCTTTCCAGGTGGTAGGTGAGTCAAGGTCCTGGTATTATTTCTCATGAGGGCTTGATACTCAGCAGACATAGCCTTGATCCAGTGCTGGTTGGTGAAGGCTTGTTTGATAGAAAGGGGTTCAGTATTGGACAAGTCCATAATGTAAGCTTTAGGTTTGTAAATTCCAGCTTTGGATCTTGTGGTCATGGAATGAGTAGGTATGTTTTTGGCCTTTGGAGCAGAAGATTGAGATGGAGCATTGTTATCTAGTGGGAGATGAACAAATAATGGAATGGCACTATTTGAACTGTGAGATGAAGGTGAGGATGGCTGAGTTGAGGATGTGTTTGTGGGTCTGATGTGTGGGGATCATGATTGCTTGATGAAGGAGGAGAAAGGGTAAAATTGTTTGATGATGGAGAAGAAGGGGAAACTTGGTGTGAAGTATGATCAGAAAGTTGTGAATGAGTGGAGGTCTTGTTTGGCCAGAGGATAGGTGTGAGGGGGGAAGATATTAAGGAGTGCGAATTGAAGTGTTGGATTTGTGTGGAAAAATGTTTTCATCAAAAAGAACAAGCCTTGTGATTATAATATTTCCACGAGGCAGAAGAATTTTATAGCCCTTGTGATGTGAACTATAACCAATAAAAGTGCCTGCAGTTGATCTGAATTGTAGTTTGTGTTTGTTGTATGGTCTGATAAAAGGGTATGAAATGCATCCAAAAACTTTAAGTTGAGTGTAATCAGGTTTATGACCTTGTAAGACCTCGAGAGGACTTTTATGATATAGTTGCTTGGAGGGTATTCTGTTGATGATGTAAGCTGTAGAAGAAAGGGCATCATCCCCAAAAGACATAGATAACCCTAATTGAGCCAGTAATGAAAGTCCCATCTCTACAGATGTCTATGTTTTCTTTCAGCTACATAATTCTGCTCAGGTGTTCCAATGTATTTTCTGATGTTTGGCCTCAGAGAAGCCCCACCAAATATGGCTTAAAGCTCAGGGAAGGTTCGAAGACTTCAATCATCAAAAAAGGCGTCAAACCCAGCCTGCCGAACTCGCTCTCCAGGCTCAGATCAAGGATCAGCGGGTGACTCTCCCCATCCATCGACTTATTCCCTGATTCCACTTTCAGATCTCTGAGGAGAAGGCGGATTACGAAAAAGGGGTAGACGACTACAAGGCTTATCGGAAGCTTGCTGCATGTTGAGAGCGCAGAAATCGTAGTTATATGCGAGGCCGACAACAAAGGTTTTGACTAAATCAAAATATCCATTGCTAAGATATCTCGATTGAAGCTACCCAGAGTCTAATACTACCAGTACCAGAAATGCATTTAAGGACAGGAAACCTTGTGATTTATACCATGATCATCAAGAAATTTGGACAGAAACTAAAATTCTCCTCCCCAGTTAGTTTGGACAGCTTTTATTGTAGTTCGCAATTGACTTTCTACTAAAGTTTTAAAGTGTGTGAAAGCTTGATAGGCGTCAGACTTTTTCCGGAGAAGATAAAACTAAGTGAACTTACTATAATGATCAATAAAGCTTACATAGTAAGTGAAACCATTTCTAGACTTGACTGGTGAAGGACCCCACAAATCGGAGTGTATAAGTTCTAAATGAGAGTTTTTTATGCTAGTAAAAGAGTGAAAAAGAAGTTTATGACATTTAGATAACATACAAGGAGTACATAAGCTAGAGTTTTTATTAATGACAAAAGGAATTTTACAATCTTTCAATACCTTTATTACAATGTCCGGAGATGTATAGCCTAGTCTCCTATGCCACAAGTCTAAGTCTGACTTATTGTGAAGTGTAGCAGCATGGATGCTTGGATAGGTGACAACAGGAGATGATGGAATGGAGTGATTTGTGGTGAGTCTTGAAAGATTGAACTGATAAATACCCTCCTTAAGTGTTTCATTGAGTAGGATTTCCTGAGTAGCATGATCCGTAACAAGGCAAAATTTAGGATGGAATTCAAAAAAGACACAGCTATCTTTGGCAAATTCAGACACACTAAGCAATCTTTTAGTGACATTAGGATCATGAAGGAGTGTGTTTAAGTGGAATATTCTAGAGTGTAACTGTGAGTGAAGCTGTGATTGACCAATGTGAGTAATATACTCACCAACACCATTTCCCATTTGTAGCTTATTTCCACCTTGATATTCAGAGACAGGAGACATGTTATTCAGATCATTTGTCACATGGTTGCTAGCTTCAGAGTATAGATACCAGAATGAGTCCAGAGTGTAATCATTAGAAGAGCCAGGAATTTGCATCATGTTCAGAGTGGGGCCTCTATTTCCATTCATGTTGTTGCCATTATAGTTGTGTCCATTGTTTTGATTATGCTGAGTGGGGTTGAAATTGGAGTCAAATCTGTGCCAGCACTTATCTGCAGTGTGATTTGGTATGTTGCAGGCTTGACACACAGGTTTTCCAGAACCATATCTGCCTCTACCTCTATATCCTCCCCTATTGTTGCTTCTGCCTCTGCCCCTATAATTGTTGTAGCCATATCCTCTTCCTCTACTAGTAGAACCAAACTGACCACTCCCCAGGGTGGTGTTGTCACTTTGAGAAATAAAATTCAGGCTAGGCTGAGAACCACCAGTGTTAATGTTGCTAACAAGAGCGACTGGCTCCAATCTAGACTCAAAACTTAGCAATAGGGCTTGCACATCCATTACATTCCAAGATTCAATCCTAGAGGTGAAAGTAATCATGACTGGATCATACTTAGTTCCAAGAGCAGAAAACATGTGAAGTATTTGATCTCTATTAGAAACTTTAGCTCCAAAAGATGCGAGCATATCAAAGGATCCTTTCATCTTATCCAGAAAATCTCTCATGCTTAAATTGCCTTTCTACATGGTTTGTAATTGTAACTTCAGTTGCATTTTCTTAGCTAAAGATTGACTTGTAAAATTTGTAGCTAATGCATTCCAGATCTGTTTCGAAGAATTTAAACCAACCATTTGTACTAGAATACCTTCTGTGACAACAGCCATGATGCTAAGATTTGATCTTGTCTCCTGTAAGTAATGTATCTCCACTCCTTGCTGTGTAATGAGCTCTAGAGGAGGTTGAGCTGCGCCAGAGATAAATGCTCCAGGCCATAACCAATAATTGCATTAAAAGCTTTTTGCTCTCAAATCAGGTAGTTGTTGTCATCAAGCTTAGTGGTCAGAAGCTTATTTTGTGGATAAACAATTTGAGAAGGGGCTTGAGTTGTTTAAATATTCGCAGTTGTTGCTGCTGCAGAGTTTTCTGCATTATCCATAAGTAAGAAATAAAAAAGGAACAAGGATTTAAAGATCATAGAGGAGGTGAGATATCAGCAGCAGAAAGTATGCTCTGATACCATAATGGAAAATGTAGCTAAGAAGGAAAATTGGATAATGGTTTTGATATTCATATCTGATTTTGTTTTTCTGATTACAAGGCATTACGGCTAATGAATTAACATGCAGTATAAATAGAGGAGCTACACATAATGCTAACCCTATAATGAACCGCTATGATTGATCGTAGTACACATGCGAGCTAGATGATGACAAGTGTTACGATCATAGGTACAACCCAGAGCTGGCAGAGTGCCAGACCGTTGCAGAAAGGAATATTTTTTGGATATGCTGCAGGTAAGAGGTGGCGCAGTCTGTCATGCTGAGGTCATCCAGGTCACAGAGGTCGCTGATCATCTAACTAGGTTGCTGATCATCTAACAGTTTGAATCCGGGATGATATTATATTTGGCCATGAATGAGATAAAACATTCAATATTATCCCATTTTCGAAAATAAAATCCCCAAGCAAACTAATGAAGGATCTGCAAATAATTCTATTTTTAAACCAATTAATTCAAAACACGAGAAAATTGCTTTTTTGGTCCATTATATTGTCCACTTTCTAGAAAAGGATCTTGATATTGTCCAGTATCAAAACACCTACACTAAGTTGGTAAAATTATCAAAAAAAGTACAAAATTATCCCGATTGGATTTTTTTGCTAACGTGACGTGATTCAATACTTTACTATCACTTTTCTTTAATTTTAAAAAAACTTGAGAAAGAAATTCATTTTGATCCTTTATATTGGCCACATTACAGAAAATATACGTGACATTGGTCAACGTCAAACCACGTCCACTAAGTTGGCCAATTGATCGAAAAATATCAAAAAAAAAAAAAAAAAGTTTGGTCGAGATTTTTGCTGACGTGGCGTGATGCTATATTTTCTTATCATTTTTTCTAATTTTAAATAGATTTCTCGTCTATTCCGGACTTTTTTTCCCCAAGATAAGACGGGTAATCGAATTACCCTTTGTCTCCAATTAACTCATAATCAGGTTTGGATTTTATCAAAAAAATGCAAAAGGCCGATGAATATTTATCCATTAATATGCATCGTTTATTTTAATATAAATGTGTGGAATTATGGGGTTATTTCCATTCTTGTATTGTAAGAGGCTTCTTTGTATAGACAATTAGAATGCCTTCATTCCATTAAATTAAGACATCAATCAATGAGATGTTACACACCACCACCATTGAGTAGCGAATATTACACAATTAACACCACCACTAAGTATAATTGTTACAAGATTTAATTACATAAATTATCCAAATACCGTTTTCACTAATAATTCCAAGAAAATTATAATTTTATTCATAATTTTCCTGTAGATATTTTTGTAATTTAATAAAATCATATAGTATTTTCAAAGCCAGATAATAACAAGAAAATAAAAGTATTAAAATATTGAATTGAATTAATAAGTTGGAGTTTGGACCATCTATACGGATACATACATAACCTAACACGAAAATTGTGCACTAAAACACAAAATCATAATAATACATACATACATACATCAATTAATGAACACAAGTACTTAAGGATAAACAAGAGACCAAAATCCAAATAACTTTTATGTGGTGCTAATTATGATCATTAATTAACACTACTTTTATGACACACATATATATATTAGTGACGCTTAAATAATTACCTATAATCCAGCAATATATAGTATATATATATTGCGATATTATTACTAATTAATTAAGCCTCCTGTATGACTTCGGGCGTGGTGTTTTCGGGTTCGTTGTTCTCGGAAGTTGGGTTAGTTGTATTATTAGTATTATTATTACTAGTATTAGTATTAGTATTAGTATTATCCAGCGCAGCAATATTTTTCTTGCCAGAGGTAGTCTTGGTGAGATGGGCGTAGCTGCCTTTCTCCTTGAAGAGCTGAGCAAAGTGGGGCTTGCAGTAAAGGATCCCATCCAATGCCGCATAAGACGACGTCGTCAGAAAGCACCCTCCATGGGCACACCTGAAGCATGACTTGTGATAAAACTCTCCCTCCATAGTTACCTGCAATTAATATTTATTAATTAGTAATTCATATTATTGTTTTTTTTCTCTAAATAAACTCATACTGTAACATTTTGAACAAACCTTCTCGAGTGGGTAGACTGTTTTCGTGCAGACCGAACATTTGTCTAGGGTGCCAGAGAAAAATGAGGAAACTCTACTCGGGGCCCTATTCTGCATTAATTCACATAAATTGAAGCAATACAAAACAATCGATTTATTTCTTTCTGAAGATAAATTTTTAAGTGGACAAGGATATATATAATTGAAATATAGTAAGGGTGATGGAATTAGTTTTGAGTACCAGCTCTCCTGCTTGCTTCATTGCTGACAAAACATGTAAAAAAAAAAAAATTACATCACTTTGATTGGAAATGCTGAGAATATATGGATCCAGATTTTTCATTATTTTAATTCTAATTCAACCGAACAACTTTGATTGGAAATGCTGAGAATATATTTTTTGTCCTCGATTCAAACACAATTAAATTGATTTAATTGTTTGATTTTTTTGATAATTAATGTTCTTAGTTTTAGGATTTGGCCAATTGATGAATTATTATTAATTTATATTTTATTTTCAATTTTTCATGCCTTATTAGATTTAGTATGTGCCAAAATATTGAGGAATTTAAATTCAAATCTTCATGCCTTATTTGATGAAAATCATGAACTAGAATTGATTATAAATGCATTTGAATATTAATGACTATTTTGTGTTATTTAAATTTTGTCCACACCCTCCCAAAAAAGTATGGCTCCACCACGGATTATGTATTCCAATGGTTGAACAAAAAGTAAAAAAAGAAAAAAATTGCAACATAAAATCTGTCCCAATAATATACTATATGTATACTCACATGATTGAAACTTCCTAGTGGTGAAGCTTCCAGTTTCTTTGAAGAGTTGTTCAAAATGAGGCTTGCAATATAGTTGCCCATCCACAGCAGAGTAGTTGCTTATCTGAAACATAATATTAAAACTAAAATCCAACTTTATTATTTTAAAACTATAATATTTGTACTATCTTTATTAATGTATTTTTATTTGTTATGTAATGGACTGGTTCATCATTTTAATTTGTTATATAATTAATATCGTAAAAAAATGTTTTTTTTTTTTCTTTTTTAATATTGATGGTATATTTTCACTTTCTTTAAAACAAAATAGAATTTTCGCGTAATAATAAAATAATAATATGAATAAGAAATGGCGTACCGCGAGACGGCCATTACAATGAGAGCATTTGAAGCATTGTTTGTGATAAGGAACTCCATCTGCAGACATCATCTCAACAAAATGCACAGTTTTCTCACAAGCCTTGCATTTCTGCGTCGTCCCGTACTGAGCCATTGCTTCCTCTTCTTTTTTCTCTTGATGATCAAATTTTTCAAATTAGTAATTAATTAATTTGGAAAGGAAGTAAATTATAATTTGGAGGAATAAATTCAGTTTCGTGGTTATCTACGACTTGTATATATTCTGCATGCGAATTTTGAAATGGTTAAGGTGCTTCAAACAATTACCTGCCAACCACTAGTGAATTCAGCCTATTATTAAGGAGATAGAAGAGCTATTTTTGTTCAAATATGAAACCAACCAAGAAAATTCCTTGTATATATGGGGAAAAAAATGATAAAATGAAAAGAAAGACTTTCAATGGAGACTAAGAATGGAGCCACGAATGAGGAAATGGAGACGGAAAATTAGAGGTCATGGGATTCTCTCACCTCCACTAAAGAATATAATATAAAGTAAACAAATTAATACCAATTTTAGTACAATGATACATTTATTTATTTTTGGATTTTCTTCAATTGAATAATGTCTACATTGTACATGTATTAAGCGATTATTATATCATAACATGATCCACATTACAAGGTGTACACTAAACTATTCATGCTTTAGAGATAATTAGAGTTAAGAACATTCTATCTAATCACAATTATTATATATATGGTGTTGTATTTATGGAATTACTATTTATTGTACCTATTCACAATTATTATAGGTATCATTATGTATAAGGTGTTGTATTTATAGTATTATTATTTTGATTGCTTGCAATATTTATATAAATATTCTCGTACGTTAATATTGTCATTGATATGGTGAGATGTTGGTGGTAGAACATTACTTTTAAAATAGTTGCGACTAGTAATTATCAGATTAGGATATTGATAATATAATATATGTCGTCATGTGCTCTACATCACATTCTTAGAGAATACAGTTAGTCTCACGACTGTAAATAATTGTTATTCGTGATAGAGAGTATTGGGAAATCATCCCGATAAACTATTTGTTGGGTGTCTATAGACTATCAGTGTATAAAGTGTGTGATAATCCTTTGACTTGAGATCAATACGCACCTTATTTATTGAGTGGTGTACTTTGACCATGACCAATGCTTGCACTCCTTTTGGGGTAGATATGACTTGTGTTTGGTACATCATGATGTAAATAAAGGTAGTAGTTGAGTCAAAAAAATCGATTCAGCAAGATAAGGAACAAGAACTCAAGAGCTCTAAGCAAGGTCCTTTAGGATAACTTTGGAAACAAGCAAATATGCAAGCCTAATTGTAGCTATCGACTAGCCCCTTTTACTAGATTCATAAATGAACTGTGTATTGTAGCTACAACCCGAAAGTAGTCTGCTCGCAACTTTTGAACATCTTCTGCCCCTGATTTGCATCTTTTTGTACATATTTTTGCTACCATTTTTGTTTCACGTTGCGTGTTTTTCGCTTGCTTTTTGTTGCTTTAGGAGTCGAGTTGGCCGTTTTTCGTATTTCTAGATTTTCTTAGTTTTCGTACGTTTTATTATTAATTTTCGAAGTTTTTCACTTTTTCGTTTTCTTGGCCGTAGGACGTCAAAGCGGGGCCCACGCTCATTTGGGATCGTTGATACCCGACTCGAGAATGGACGGACGAAGCAAGGAAGCGCAACGAACGAGGTTCGATAAACCGGCGGACGCGAAAAGAATGAGAAATCGAGCCAGCCGCTGGAATCCAGTCGGCCGACTGGATGTTCAGTCGATCGACTGCCTACTTGGTCGATCGACCGAACCCCCAAAATCGACTGGATTCCAGGGACTTTTGGCATTTTGGACGACGCAGTCGATCGACTGCCTACTTGGCCGATCGACTGAGGTCGATCGACTGGAGCCCTCAAGATCGACTGGATTCCAGGGCTTCAGGCCGTTTTGACGTCGCAGTCGATCGACTGCCGACATGATCGATCGACTGCCAGTCGATCGACTGCTTTTTCAGTCGATCGACCGAAAAGCAGAAATTTTAAAGAAATAAGTAATCAGACATCATTTCAAAGAAGCAACTAGCATCAGAAGGCTTTCTTCCCCAAGGAAGCTCCTCCAAAACCAGCTTTTCTCCTTTTTCATATTTGATTATTTTAATTTCCATAAATCCTAGTAATTAGTGGTAGATTAGTTAAGCTTAGATCTTAGTTGGTTAATGTTCAAGCTTTGATTTAGATTGCTTTTGTGAAGAATCCTTCAAGCTTTCAAGCTTTTCTCCTTCAAGCTTATGTGTAATCACATACATTTGGTAAACTCTTTCCATTAATATAGCTTATTTCCATGTTATTTCTCTTGATCTTGTGTTGAAGTTTGATTTTTGCTTAGTTGTTGTTTTGATCATTCAAAATTCCTATTTTCATTTTATAGCTTTCTAGCTTATGAACTTATGCTTTTAAGTTATCTAGTTGTTAATCAATTTCTAAGTTTGTAGAAGTTTTATAAGATCTTCCTTTTTAAAACTTTTAATTAATGTTAAGTTAATTTTGTTGACTTATTCAAATAAGCTTGACTTTAATTTTCCCTCCATTTTCCTTAATTTCAAATTATTAAATTTTAATAGTTAATTAGTTTAGATTGAATCGTTTTTAATATAAGATTTAATTTCTTTTAAATGTTTTAATGTTTTTAAATCTTATATTTCAATACAAATCTTAGTTATAAAACTTAAAACCGAACAATGACTACCGCTTTCTTAGGTTAAATTAGTTTCGTATAAACCGACGATAAGAACAATTAAGAAACCGAAAGCCGATAACATCCATCCTCGAGAGACACGACTCGGGACAACTTACCGCATCTACAATCGACCCCGTACTATTGCGGGGACGATTCTTAGAGCGCTAAGAAATCTTCGATCAAATTTTGGCGCCGTTGCCGGGGATGGATTAAGGCCAATGGTGTTCTTAATTACTCTTATCGTTAACGTAGTTAGTAGCTAGATTAATTCGTTGTTTTACATTCGATACGTGTAATCTTTTGTCGTTGTTGTGTATGCAAGGTGGGTCCGATCGACTGCAGTGTCAAAAATGGCCAAAAGCCCTGGAATCCAGCTGATTTTGGAGTTCCAGTCGATCGACTAGAAGGGCAGTCGATCGACTGAACTCCAGTCGGTCGACTGGATTGCTGCACCCGACTCGATTCCTCGTTCTTTTCACGTCCACAGGTTTATCGAACCTCGTCCGTTGCGCTTCCTTGCTTGTCCGTCCATTCTCGAGTCGAGTAAAAGCGATCCCAAACGAGCGCGGGCCCCGCTTGGACGTCTTACGGCCAAGAGAAAAACGAAATAGTGAAAAACTACGAAAACTAATAATAAAACGTACAAAAATATGAAAACCTAGAAATAACGAAAAACGGCCAACTCGACTCCTAAAACACCTAAAAGCAAGCAAAACACACGCAACGTGATACAAAAACGGTAAGAAAAATATGTACAAAAACGTGCAAATCAGTTCTCTTATACCTATGTATAAATATAACATAAAGTGATGAGTTTTAAAAGAGTTTTATTTTTTTAAGAAACATCATAAAAACGACTCTTGATTTGGAAATTGAGAGTTCTTTAACTTTCGTGAGATTTTCTAACTTTCCTCATAATGATAGCAATACACTGAAATTGGATCTTGCATTGCGTGGATATCTTAGTGTTGAGCTCGAATCTGGATTTACCGTAAGGTTTTCATACTTTCTCTTGTTTATTTATTATATAAATATATATTCTTTCATAGTATGAGTCTGTTGAATCTAAATTTTTCAAAACTTTCGATATACGCAGTGTTCGTCTTTACGAATTCCAACAATACCCAACTCAACAGGTACATTAGTTAAACCTATCAAATACTTTGTCTTCAATACATATAAAACAGCATAAGATTATATAATAGCTTTGTCTTCAAAAGAACACCTCAATTAAACTTTGGATGGATACACGTAAAAATTTCCATCTCTTCGCTTCGCTTCCTTGTTTTCGACTCAACGACTATAATACTCGACTTCTAATATTTGACCTACTAATGACTACCAATAAATAAATAAAAAAGACTACGGTACATTCACAATACCATACCCATGTATGGTAATCCAATCACTACTTGATACCTCACTTATATTAATAAATTAGAATCTTTTCAAACAAATCTATTGATTAGTGTGGTATAAATACCATACAACACTGTACCATAAAAGTCCCATAAATAAATAAATAAATAAAACAACCCAAAACATTAATAAATTACTCAAATAAACAATAATAACAATGAAATAAAGTATCCTAAGCTAGATAAAGGATTACCAAGTACTTCGAAAACTTGATGAACTTGCAATCAAAGCTTCCCGGATTCATTCGTAGTTGGATTCTTATATAATCATATATAACTGCCGGTACATTACGTTTGGATTATAGTCCACATTACAAGGTTGACCGTGGTCTAAATATAATTTACTTGTATTAATTAAGCGATATGATATATAAAAAGAAAGCACTAACCATATATAAACTTGTATATGCAATTCATACTTCCAAAAAAAATGTCACAATAATTATCATCATCTTCAAAATATATTTCCAGTGATTGGTATCAGTTTGATTTGTGATTGATGGATTATAATTTATAATTGTCCTATGCCTGTTTCACTTTCCAAATCCCAAGTCAGTAAATAGAAAACAGAATGACACCAAGGTAACAACAACAGAGTAGCAATCAAACACAAACTTAATTTACACAATCCATTTTATTTAAGAAGCAATGCATGCATACATTCCCTTCTCATAATAATTATATATTCACAAAGAATAATCAGCAGCTAATTAAAGAATGCAAATAATTTCTTCGGCGCGCGTCCTGCTGACCGATATTTTTGTGCCGCTTCCTCCACCACCAGAAAATCGTTCCCTCGATCAGCTTCAACCAAAGCCCTCTTCTCGTCGGCTGCCCTCTGAATTATAGCCATCTTATTCTTCATCTTCTCTCTATATTCTGCCTTTTTCATCTCTATTTTCTCCTGTTTCATGTTCCAAAAACATCAATACTCAAAATGTAAATCAGTATGTTTAACTTTTAGGAAAATTTTCTATTCCTTAAACCTATAGCTAACAATCTTTGGCCCGGCCGGCCCGGCCCATTGACAGCTCTAATTAAACCTAGTCATAAAAGAATTTTCCTTACCTCAACCTGCCTCATTTGAGCTTCTACAGATGCTCTTTTACTATTCTCCCAAGCATCTATGCCAGATAACTTTTTATATGCCCTGAATCAAGATAGGATTATAATTATATTAGCTATTGGACATGATTGATGCAACAAATTATAATTAATTATGTATGTATGTAAAGGAACAGAGGACAAAACAAGAATCAAAGGATGGTACTTGTTATCAGCTTTGGCTTTTTCGTTGTCTTCCCAGGCTTTGATTAGTGCCAATCTTTTCTCTTTTTGAACTTGTGCAATCGCCATATCTACCACAATTAAGTACAAACAAACAGACAAAATCAGCAAATTCCCATGACGAAAATAAGACTTATAACCAAAAAATAAATTTAAATTGAATTGAATCTATTAAAATTCCTGAAATTACCCCTATCCTTTGGTTTTCCAATACTTTTTCCATCTTCATCCGCTATCAAATACATCAAAAAATACAACAAATACAAATCAACATAATAATCAAACCCAAATCCTAATCCAAACACACAAAGGAAAAAAAAGAAAAAAGAAATACTTACTTTGAGTAGTGGGATGGGTTTTAGATGGAGATTCAAGTGGGTTTTCTTCATCAGAAGAATCTGTGTGTGCTAATCTTTCTTGTTCATTATCTGCCATTTTTGTTTTTTTGTTTTCTTTCCTTTTTGATACTCTGTAGGAATGAGTAGAATGTCAGGAGAATCACCACATAAAGTCAGGCAGAAATACCTTTGGGAGGTGGTAGGTAGATATAGTTGGGAAATGCCATAAAATAAACAATACTAATATAAATAAATAAAATAATAAAATGAAATGTCAAGGTGTTTAATGATTATAGGGAAGGAAAGTTCGGTTGGATGTTTGATGACAATATCTTTTTATTTACTTCCTCGTTTTAATGTCTTTTACCAAACATTCTACAAAATTAATTTCTGCAATTCTGAGATTATGTTTTTTCCGAACTACGTTAAAAAAAACATAACTGTTGCATTTCTAGACTTTTCAAAATTTCACGATTGATATAGTTTATTACTGTTCATGAACTTGAACAATTTGTACAATTAATTAGACACAGACTGTGTCATGTTAAAGCTACAACTTATAACTTGAAATTGCACTTTTAGGTTAAATAGTATTTTTACATTTATATGTAGATTTAATTTGTTGAAAAACTTGTTGGTCCTATGGGTTAGCATGAATATCGAAAGTTCAAGATTAACTAAAGATTTTCAACTTAAAGAAAACTTAATTATTAAGAATTGACTCGACCCTAATAGTTCGCAGTGCGAGCGAACTTACCCGATTTTCTAATTATTTCACTATTTTTTTCAATTCTATTTCAGGGATTGTGGGGTTTACTTTTAAGGGTATATTATTCAAGATATATGATTTTTAATTCTGCTATTTCAATTTAAAAAGTTATTTAATTAGAAACGGATCGAGTAAGTGAGAACTCGGGACAGTATACCATGGACCCAGGTGCACCTTATAAGGTGTACCTGTAATTTAATTTATCATCGTATATAACTGGTACATATCATCACATATAATAGATACATATCATCACATATAACTGGTACATATCATCACAAGTAATTGAAATCCTAAATCTAAAATTAAAAAAAATAAACCTAAAACAATAAATTAAACACTAAAAATAAAAAATTAATCCCTAAAATAAAAAACTAAACCCTGAAATTGAATATTAAACTCTAAATCCTAAATTTCTATCGCATATCATCTAAATCCTAAATTTCTATCGCATATCATCACATATAACTGACACATATCATCACATATAACTGGCAGAATGATAGAAATAAAATGGAAAATTAAATTTAAAAAATAAAAAACTAAACCTTAAAATGAAATATTAAACCATAAAAATAGAAAACTAAACCCTAAAATGTAAAACTAAATCCTAAAATGGAAAAGTAAACCCTAAACTCTAAATCTTTGACACATATCATCACGTATAACTACCATATATCATCACGTATAACTGTCAAATATCATCACGGATAACTACCATATATCATCACGTATAACTGTCAAATATCATCACGGATAACTATCAGATATCATCACGTAAAACAGGTTGCACCTAACAAGGTGCACCCAGGTCTACCTAATAAATTTCTCGGGTGTCACATAATTCATTATTTTATTTATATAGATAATAAGTAAATATTATTAGAGATTCCATCGATCATGAATCTTTTCTAATACTATGAATGAACAATGAATAAGAAAGACAGTTTTTACTTTTCGGATCATATATTGATTATGGAAAACGCAAGAAGATTTCGTGTTTTACAATAATAATTAGATTATCACTTGGAAATAAATAAAGAGTACTATATATATGTGTGAGTACACCGTTGTATCAAGATTTCATATCGAACTTCCTAAAAAGTACAGGAAAAAGAGCACTACTTTAAGACGGGGAATCTGGAATTTATGTCAAATTGCCTAACTTTCGAGGCCGAACAAATTCAGATGTTAAAGCTCTTTTACTCTCCCTAATAACTGTCGCTCATCGCTTGAATATAGAGCAAATCTTTTATTATTTGAAATAGTGTTACTATTTCTAGAAAAATAAATGAGAAAGGTGTGGATTTATTTGAATAAAGAGGCAAAGCGGAAGAAGAGAGCTCATACTATGTTCGAATCAGGCCGAACCTTGGAGAGTTTAAATTTGACTTGTTTATTATCAAGTTGATTGAGCTCGAGTTTTTATTTTAATCAAATATATTGATGATTCGCGAGTTTAATCTAATCGAGGGTCCAATAAATATTAATTATAAACTAAATTATTATGTGATTTATGATAAAAATAAAATAAAATATATTAAACCAACATAATATCTGCTAGATTCTTTAAACAAATAGTTTTATTTTAGTATTTCTATATTCGTCATAAAACACATATAAAAATTAAAATCAAAATTAAACTATTAATTTAATTTATACGAGTTTAAAAATGAGCCGCTCACGAATCCAGTAAGGAGTTTGCTCAGAGCTAACGAGTCGGATATCATTAAACTTGACTTTGATTCATATATTTTAACGAATTTTTTTAAACGAGGTCAAACAAACTTTTATCGAGTTGGCTCCAAATAGATTGCAAGCGATTTGATTCATTGCAACCCAAATCTCATCTAAGTTTTGGAATTTACAAGTAAGTTTGTAAGCTAAATAGTCTATTTTATTGTGAAACTACATTGTTTAGGGTAAATTTCTTGTGTTTCAAACTAGACGAGCGTATTCTTAAAAATAAGAACGCGGTTTATACGAATTTAAACTTTAGTTTGAATAAAATGAGATCTCCCTCGTTAAAAATGGTTTCTCTAATGGTGGATTGAGTTTTTTTTCATGTTTGTTGATGCCTAATTTAGTCAACTGAATACGTAGATCGAATCAAACACATGGAAATAGGTCTGTAAACGAGCCGAAACGAGTCGAGCTTTAGAGAGTTTGAGCTTGCTCGTTTATTATCGAGCTCGAGTTCGAGTTTTTCTTAACGAACATATCGATAGCTTGCGAGCTTTTTCGTGTTTAATCGAATTTAAACGAGCTCAACAGATATTAATTATTAATTAAATTATTCTTTCTTTATTAAAAAATAAAATAAAATATTTTTTAATGTATATAATTGACCGCTCGTCGTTGAAGCGTCAAAAATAAGATTTATAAAAGTTCTCGACTTTCCTCTACTAACTAGTAGCAGCGGCAAGTAAGGGTCGATCCCACGAGGAGTGTGGATTAACTTGTGATTATTCGTATTTAAATAAAATAACAAATGGGGGTAGAGATAATAAACTAACTAACAAGAATTAAATAACTAAATAAGCATGGTACCCAGTGTCCGCATCACCCGGCAGCAGGCCTCGGCAGCGTCGTGGGCAGGCGCGCGCGGGTCGGTCGACCATGAGCAGCATCGACGCGACAGAGAGCTTTCTATAACGGTTTATTCCAGCGATAACCCATCTAGAAAGTCCAGAATCGTCCTTTCTTTGCCAATTCGCTCGTTTTGTCTCTCGTTTCCTCGTGCATCATCCTTAAATCTTTAATTAACCAATTTAGCACCTAATTACTGCAAAATAAGAGAAAAATACACAATTGGTGCTCGACTACTCATAATAATAAATATGCGAGAAATAAATATATATAAGAATATTAAGCACATGAAAATATAGGAATTAAACCATTAAATAAAGCACAATTTCTCGCTTATCAAATTCCCCCAAACTTAAACCTTGCTTGTCCTCAAGCAACATATAGAATTTAAGCACAAAATAAATATAAGATAAGTAAGTCACTCGAATTGATCAAATGAACTCATCCGGACTCTAGACACCACTATATTTCTAGAAATCGCAAGCGTTTCATGTATTGACTCAAGTGACCCCAGCAGTTAGGCAATTCCTTTTTCATGTACGTTACATCAATGTACCATGGTGGCCCCCTCGCTACTCAATGGTTTGGCTCTATCCATTGTTGGTTCACGATCAAATATCTCGTCCTCTCCCATTTATTTATTTATTTTTATTTTTTTAATTGAGGCCCGCAGCTCCGCACTACCGTTCTTGACTTGAATTGATAATGATTCGGCGCTGGATAGGAGGATCGTCTTGATTTGGTATTTGATTTGTTGAGTTCACCTCCGCCATGTTTGAGATTTTGGTTGAATTGCGCCACTTGAGTATGTGCATGAAATTGTTGAGCTACTAGCATCTTCGTTGGATTTCGCCCTTAGAATTTGTAAGCGAATTGCACTTGGTACACGGATAGGCAGCTGTTTTAGCACCTCAATTCTTTTTGAGTTTTTTTTTTATTTTTCAATTTTCAACTAACACCATGCCGGTATATACCCAAACCGGACTTTATTTGACTTCTGTTCCGACTAACGAGATATTTTCACATAACCGCCAATTTCAAGGCCCCACACAACTCATGTTGAGTACGACAACCACAAATACATATCAACAACGCAATAATCCAGAATTGACGCCCCCACAAATGGATCACAAAAGTACTAACATGCGTACCATTGATTCCTAAATCAAATGATGACTAAAGAATTTAACCGAAACATAATTCATCAAAGCAATTCAAGCAAGTACTTTTAACCTTTTAATTCAGTTCCCAAAATTTATCACAAAAATTTTCAAAATTTTATCAATTTTTAGCACAATATCCCCAATAATAAATCATTAATTCCCACTCCCCCAAACATAAACTTTAGCTTGTCCTCAAGCGAACACAACACAAGAACAAGCAAATAAATCAAAAGGGAAGAGCAAGGAAAAGAAATCACCCGGGATAAATGTCGAGGGGTCTCGGTTCCAATGACGATCTTTTTTTTTTTTTTTTTTTTTTTTTTAATATGGCCAATCATCCAAATCAACCAAGCTTTCTCTCCCTTAAACTGCAAAATAAAAATAAAATAGAAAATAATGTAAACATTGGGTTGCCTCCCAACAAGCGCCTTTTCTTAACGTCGTCGGCTCGACGTGCTACCCCTCAATTCCATGGGGGTTTCGGTGGAGGTCTCAAAGTACACGGAGTCCCCATGACTTCATCCTCGTACACCGCATCCCTCCGTTGGGTGCTTAACTGGGATCCTTTCCGATTTTTGTGGTGGGCTTCTCATAGAATTTTTGCTAAGATGGTCTCGTCTCTATCACCACATACGGAAGATCATCGATCGCCTCCTTCTCAAAAACAATCTTCACGCACATAAGTCTCTTCTTCATTCTTCATCACTTGGACCCACCCGGTTCCATGGGATGGGAAATGGCTTTGGCCTTGGGCTTCGACCTCGATAGGAGGAAACGATAGAATAAGGAACAT
>BMAC01000100.1:832920-850787 GCA_014905375.1 Phtheirospermum japonicum | reverse complement strand
GACGCAGGCAGAGCTCGGCAGGACTGGTCGTCAGGATACTATAACGGTTTTTTGACTGGCAGTTATGTTAGTTGCTTCCTGCTTTCTATAACTGTTTCTGGGCTCAACGCAATTGCACTGGGTATACCAGTGTCAGCATGGTACCCAGTGTCCGCATCACCCGGCAGTAGGCCTCGTCAGCGTCGTGGGCAGGCGCGCGCGGGTCGGTCGACCATGAGCAGCATCGACGCGACAGAGAGCTTTCTATAACGGTTTATTCCAGCGATAACCCATCTCGAAAGTCCAGAATCGTCCTTTCTTTGCCAATTCGTTCGTTTTGTCTCTCGTTTCCTCGTACATCATCCTTAAATCTTTAATTAACCAATTTAGCACCTAATTACTGCAAAATAAGAGAAAAACACACAATTGGTGCTCGACTACTCATAATAATAAATATGCGAGAAATAAATATATATAAGAATATTAAGCACATGAAAATATAGGAATCAAACCATTAAATAAAGCACAATTTCTCGCTTATCAATAATACACCTACTAATATACATAAACAAATAAATTCTTACGTATATTTCTATATTTTTCATATGAATAAGTATAAAAATTATAATTAAAACCAAACTATTAGTTTGATTTATACGTAAACTCACTCCAGAACTCACTAACGAACTAGCTTACAAGCTAACGAGCCGAATACCATGAATCTTGAGTTTGCTCATTTATTAAACGAACTCAAGCGAGCTTTTATCGAGTCGGATAGCGAATAGCTCACAAACCGTTTGGCTCATTTACACCTCTATATGGAAAGTAATATATAGAGTGAAAGAAATTTATATTATTATTCTAAGGTCCAGGTTGATAGTGGTTCAGCCTTTTTACACAATATTATTTTTCGTTTTAAGATTTTCCTTTCTACTATCATGTTTTGATTGCTCATCCAATACATGTTGGCCAAGTGTTGCATCTACATCAATTTGCGTAACTTGTCCCACTTACATTAAAAAAAATAATATTTTACCAAGAAAATAGCCCTAGGCAATGACAAAAAAGACGCGATGATCACTTTACCTATAGAAATAGTGAGGGCAATTTCCCCTCGAAAAAAAGATACTCGTTAAATTTATTGAGGGTGTAGAATTTGAAGGTCTATGGTTTTGAATATAAGTATCAGTAGACGATGTTGTTTTCAATATTAACCAACACTGAAATCAACATCAAACAGTTTCAGAATAATAAACATCAGTTTTAGAAAACAGATGTTGAGAACGATGTTAACAACATCGAAACCAACATCACACAGAGTTTAAAAACGTGCAGCGGAATAAATATTAAAAATCGAACACAGCAATTTAAAATCAGTTCACAAGTAAAAAATACTTGTGAACTTGGGTGTACAAACCCGAAAACTATATTACTTATCTTGTTCATGATCAATACAAAAGATTCAAAGTAATATATGAAAACTACGGTATCAAAAACTATGATACTAAAATATTTGTCGCCTTGAAGGATGATGATCTTCTTTGTTGGTTACGCAACTCCAAAGATTCCGTGATTAAAATCGTGGCTTCAAGTCTTGTGGCAAAGCTTGTGATGATCTTATCCGTTGGTTACGCAAATTCGAAGATCTCCTTGATTTGGATCGTTGCCACAAGTCTTTTACTTGCTCGTGTTCTTCTTTGCTTGCGTCCTTCTCAAAAAAAGAAACCGTGTGTCAAGATTATCGAAGGTGTGTTCTTCTCTTGGCTTTGTCTTGTCTTAAATAGATAAGAGTCCTAGAGTCCTAACCTTGGTAGACAAGTTAAACAAGTCCTAAACACAATCTATGAAACTAAATAAAATCTTTGACACAATCTAGGAAACAAATATAAAATCCTAATTCTATATCCCTAATATATTTTAGGCCCAAGAAAGGCAAACAACTAAATAAGGAATTATTCCCAAGAATAAAATCCTCAACAATCTCCCCCTTTTGCCTTTCTGGACAAAATACCTAAGACGCATGAAAATGATCAAAAGAATAAAAACTCCCCCTGAATTAGAAGCTCCCCCTAAATGAAGTAACCATTGTTTAAAACAAACAAAAATGAACCATATTCACAGCAGCGTCTTCACATTCTTCTCCCCCTTTTTGTTCTGAAAGCAAAAGGACTTGAACAAACGAGTCCCGAAGCGCCTGGTACTGTGCAACCTGGTTATCAAACAAAGTAATCTGGGCTCGGACAAACGGAGCCAAAAAATGAACCATGTTGGCATTGATGTTGGGAATACCAGAAACAACACCAGACATGACATCAGCTCGAAGAGGCGCCTCGATGCCTAAAGAAGGTAATCAGATTCTGCTTCATGAAAACATCAATGGGGATTTGGCGCTCAACAATCATGCCTTGATTTTGAAATCCCAAGAACAACTCCTCAACTTCACTCGGCAAGAACCTCGTGGAGATTGGGTTCATGTCTTCAATCTAGACGGCTTGAGACAGAGCCTCATCAGAGCTAGCATAGTGGTCGGAGGCAAATGTTGACATCGGTGCACTGGCAGATTGAACATTGTCAGAATCGAAGCTTGGAGAAGAGGCAGGATTGTCTGCAGGGGATGTTGGTTTCGATGACACAACACCAGAACCAACATGGGCTGACACGGCAGCTTTGGACCTTTTCTTTTCTCTCTTTGGGTGGAATTTTCTTATTATCTAGATGCACAACCTGTTTCTGGAGCTTTGCTAGGTGATGGTGAATTTGACATTCTGCAAGAGAATTGAAAACAATCACAAACACAAAATCGAGTGCCGTAGGCAGTAAAATTGAGAGAAAGTAAAAGTAAAAAACCTTGTCAATTTGGGTAAAGATGATCGGAGTAGGGAAGGAAACGGGTAAATAAAGAATAAACTGAATAAATAACCCCCCACTACCAATTTTAAAACCCAAAGTTTTCTTTCTCAAAATAAGACAAACGTTCTCTATGCTTAAATAGCCCACTATATCTTAATTAGAGAATAAAAATCACAAATCCCAACTACAAATTAAAACCGAGACAGAGATAGATTTTTATAAACCATCACCATAGCTGAACAAAGCCTTTGCAAAGTAATTTTTTACTCAACAAATCAATATCTTTATTACCTGTCCAACCGTTCGATTACAACTCCACTGAAACACGCGATTAGCAAGATTCAAAATAAGATTAAGAGAATTCAAGATAGACACGAACACAAAGAACAGAACGCACAACAAGAAGGAATCTTCTCAAAGTATGAATATCCTAATTGATGCCTAAAAATCATGACTTAAAAAGGTTATAAAAAAACACATTATGGTTTTAGTGACTTGATCCAATGTTGCTTTTTATTACTGATGACATTATAACCAACATTACCTCAGGCGAAGTCAATGGAAACTTACCCCTTAACCCAAGTTAATGACTACATCAAAATCGCTCAAGAAGGTGAAATTTAAAGATTGGATCAATTTGTATCCAGATTTTCTTCATCTTTTTTAGAGATGTGAAGAGAAATAGCTTATCTTCAGCAATTGCTAGTTAACACCTCTTGTTTTTGGACCTGGGAGAAAACCAGTTTCTGCGGGCAAACTCCACAATCACCTAATTGAAGAGGTTAGTCTTTTTGTCATCACTTTTATTGCAACACAAGACCTTATCGTACTTTCAATCAGATTCAATGCATTTGGATTATGTATGAAAAGAAAAATAAAAATGCATGCAAAAGTATACAGATGTTGTGACTGATGTTGGTATGGTGTGTCACAACATCAAAAACCAACATTGGCTTAGACAATGCACATACCGAGATCTCTTCTCAAACGAGACAAGGCCTCTAAATCTAATGTCTTCGTGAAAATGTCAGCAAGCTGATTATCTGTTCATATATGCTCAAGGATAACTATCTTCCTCTCAACCAAGTCTCGAATAAAGTGGTACCTTATGTCAATGTGTTTGATTCGAGAATGTTGGACTGGATTTTTCGAGATATCAATGGCACTGGAATTATCACAAAGCACAGCCAATGTTCTTCTATGTAAACCGTAGTCCTCTATCATATGGTTCATCCACAATAACTGTGTACAAGCAATTCCAACTGCAATATACTCGGCTTTAAGAGCATCCTCTACTCGCTTGAGCTCTGTTTTGGAAAGAGACAAAGATTCTCGAGTTTTAGAACAATTAGTAAACAAGCAAACAAATCTTACCATCTCTTTGAAATTTATTTGTCGCTTTCTTGTAGTTCTTTCATCAAGATCTCCAATGATTTGGCTCATAGGATGATTCTTCTGAATTCTTGAGGGAATATTTCTCTGATGTAAGTCAATGGGTTCAGCTGGATTTCCACACTTGGATCAGAATCTGGTTCTGCGGTGGCTTGAGTTGATGTTGGTTCTGATGTTGTGTTCCCAAAACCAACATTGGTACCAACATCACTCAATTCCCTGGTTTCAGCACCTGCATCTCTGTTTTCAATACCTACACTTTTATCTACAGGAAGTGTGACATTATCTTGAGAATTTTGATCATAAACCAGATCATTATCCTCGGTAGGTTTAACTCCACTTGACAAATCATCGAACTTGACATTGACTGACTCAAACATGCTACGAGCTCTAAGATTAAACAATCTATATGCATGATTATTTCGAGAGTATCCCATGAAAACACATTTATCACTCTTTGAGTCAAGTTTTGCAAGATGATTTCTTCCATTTAGCACATAACAAATGCACCCAAAAATATGAAAATAACTCAAATTTGGCTTTTTGTCCATCAATAATTCATAGGGAGTAACACAAGACCCTGGTCGAAAACACACCCTATTAATTATATGGCATGCAGTGTTCATTGCTTCTGCCCAAAAATATTTAGCAACCCCATTTGAAATAAGTATAGTACTAGTCATTTCTATGAGAGATCTATTTTTGCGTTCGACTATCCTATTTTGTTGGGGGGTGATGGGTGAAGAAAACTCATGAGTTATACCAACTTTGGAATAATATTTTGAAAAGGATGCATTCTCAAATTATTTTCCATGATCAGACCTAATCCTACCAATATTCACACCAAATTGCACACACAACCTTTTTGCAAGTTTTTTGAATGTTTCGAAAGCCTCAATTTTTTCTTTTAAAAACTCTACCCAAGTAAAATGAGAAAAATCATCTACTATCACAAGAACATACCTTTTACCACCAAGGCTCTCAACTTCAATTGGTCCCAAAAGATCCATATGAAGGAGTTCGAAACAATATAGTGAGACTTTGTACTATTGGATGTGGCACCCTGACCTGCTTTCTTTTCTGGCACGCCTCGCAAATAGGAACGGTTTTAGTGTTGAGCTTAGGTAGTCCGATCACAACATCCTTCTTGAACAATCTCTCCATCATCTTGTAATTGACATGTCCGAGCTTTTGATGCCACACCTCGGCATCACTCAATTGAGACAGCTTGCAGAACACATCGCCATTGATTTGATAGCAATTATCTGAGGTCCTCTGACCAATGAGAATACATGCATTGCCTTCGTCATAAACTTCGCATCTTTTATGAGTGAACTTGACATTGAAACCACCATCGCACAGTTGGCTAATACTTATCAAGTTTGCCATTAAACCTTTAACCAGCAACACGTTCTCTAGCTTTGCAATACCAGGTACATGAAGGGTTCCTTGGCCAATGATTTTACCATTCTCACCTCCACCATACTTAATCTTTCCTCCTTGAAACTTGACAATATTCGAGAGGAGATCTTCGGAGCCGGTCATGTTCTTAGAGCATCTACTGTCGAAGTACCAGGCTCCAGGGACATGGGACTTCAGGGAGGTACATATCATGTTGCACTTGATATCATTTTTCATGACCCAAACCTTTTTGAACCTGGTGTTGGTTTTCAGGAAACCAACATTGGATTCTGCAGTCAGCTTCGAACTTTTAAAATGAGTTTGCTTGGTAACAAGCTTCCAGCAGTATGGTCGTATGTGACCTGGTTCACCACAGTGATGACACACGTATTGTCTTCTTCTCCTCTTATGGCGTTTGGTCGACTTCACCTTTTTTCTTGAAATTGGCTTTTGGACATGCTTGTATCTAATCCCGTGTTTTGAAAAATCTGGGATACTCGATTCCATAAATTCATCCAGCTTGGCCTTGCCCTTGTTGAGGTTTGTGAGGGTTTCTTGGACCTTCTTCAATTCGGTCTTTACTCGTTCCAGATCATCATCCTTTTTGGTAAGGGACGACTCCAATCGGACAATTATATTAAGTTGATCATCCTTTTCCTTAGTCAATTTGTCCATCTCGATTATAAGATCCTTGACTTTGAGTACTTGTTTTCACCAACTAGCATATAATTGTTCATACTTAATGCTCAGCTTCTCGTACTCGTCAAGAGATTCGTCAACCTCATCATCATCCTCAATGTACTCTGTAGCAATCAAGCTCTTCTTCCTCAGAGTATCCATAGTACCTAGACAAATAAGGATCAGTACTTAAAAGGTTAAGTAACCCGCTCTAGATACCAATTGTAGAATTTGAAGGTCTATGGTTTTGAAAATAAGTATCAGTAGACGATGTTGTTTTCAATGTTAACCAACACTGAAATCAACATCAAACAGTTTCAGAATAATAAACAGCAGTTTTAGAAAATAGATGTTGAGAACGATGTTAACAACATCGAAACTAACATCACAAAAAGTTTAAAAATGTGCAGCGGAATAAATATTAAAAATCGAACACAACAATTTAAAATCAGTTCACAAGTAAAAAATACTTGTGAACTTGGGTGTACAAACCCGAAAACTATATTACTTATCATGTTCACGATCAATACAAAAGATTCAATGTAATATATGAAAACTACGGTATCAAAAACTATGATACTAAAATACTGGTCGCCTTGAAGGATATGATCTTCTTTGTTGGTTACGCAACTCCAAAGATCCCGTGATTAAAATCGTGGCTTCAAGTCTTGTGTCAAAGCTTGTGATGATCTTCTCCGTTGGTTACGCAACTTCGAAGATCTCCTTGATTTAGATCATTGCCACAAGTCTTTTACTTGCTCGTGTTGTTCTTTGCTTGCGTCCTTCTCAAAAAAACCGTGTGTCAAGATTATCAAAGGTGTGTTCTTCTCTTGGCTTTGTCTTGTCTTAAATAGACAAGAGTCATAGAGTCCTAAACTTGGTAGACAAGTTAAACAAGTCCTAAACACAATCTAGGAAACTAAATAAAATCTTAGACACAATCTAGGAAACAAATCTAAAGTCCTAATTCTAATTCCCTAATATATTTTGGGCCTAAGAAAGTCAAACAACTAAATAAGGAATTATTCCCAAGAATAAAATTCTCAACAGAGGGAAAAATTGTCATCGATAAACATTTCGACGGGAGTACTGAAGGGTCATTTTTTCGGTATATCATTCGACACTTAAATCGGATTACCCTAAAAAGAAATGAAGGTAATATAATCCTCGCAAAAATTGAGAGCAATATCCCCTCAAAAAAACCGAGGGTAGTTTCGCCCTCGAAAAAACCGAGGGCCACATTCCCCTCAAAAAATTGAGGGCATTATTGCCCTCTGTTTTTCCTAAGGCATTATTGCTCCACGGACTATTTCGATTTTCACAGTTTACCATACTAAATTTTTTTTGGGACAAACCACCATCTGAAATATGCATTTTTTGCAACTTACCCCCTGAAATCAGAATTTTGGTGATTTTGGATACCAAATCCGGTTTGTTAAGGTTTTTTTTTGGTAACTTCACTCCTTATTTATAATCCTCCCCTATCTCTGCCCTAATCTACCATTTCTACAATAATAACGGCACGACGGACCTCCTCTCCATGGAGAACAAGATCAACAATGATATTTCGCGGCTTAAAGAATCGTCGTTCCGTTATCATTGTAGAAATGGTAGATTAGGGCGGAGAAAGGGAGGAGGATTAGAAATAAGGAGTGAAGTTACGAAAAAAAACCCTTAACAAACCGGATTTGGTATCCAAAACCACCAAAGTTCTGATTTCAGGGGGTAAGTTGCAAAAAATGCATAGTTCAGATGGTGGTTTGTCCCAAAAAAAATTTAGTATGGTAAACTGTGAAAATCGAAATAGTCTGTGGGGCAAAAAGTTTTTTTCCCTATATTTTATATTGATTTTCACATGTCGCAGCCCTCGCGCACAGCACCCGTAATGCCCACGCGCGCCCGCCCATGCTTGCCAAAGCCGCTCGCCATGCCCGCGTGCGCCAAGCAGCGCTAACACGCCAAGGCAGCACCGGTGCCAATGCCCACGCCTACCCGCACGCCAACATCTGTGCCAGGCAGCGCCAGTGCCCACGCCAACCTGCGCCATCACATGCCATGCCAGCCACGCCCGCCGACGCCTGCCGAGGCCTGCGCATCCATGCTAACAGCACCCAGCAGCCTGCGTGCATCCCTACCGAGACTGTCGAGCCATTCCCGGCCATGTCCTCCCAGCGCCGCCCATCTCGCTCAACACCCGAGCCACCTCGAGCCAAATCACGCCAAATGTAGAGCCCAGTGTATATCAAAGCCATCTCGGGCCAACCTTGGTCAAACATGGGAAATTTAAGCTTTTAAAACTTATTTGACCCATTTACCCTTAATAAAACCTAGTATAAATAGGACATTTCTCATTGGCTAAAAAATAATCCCCCATTCTCCCAACCCTTGCATGTGTTTGGGATTTATTTTCTCTCTCTAGTTCTTAGATTTAATTCCAAGCTTCTCCTTGGGCTTGTAAACTCAAGAAGAATTTAAGTCATCACTTGGATTTTAATTTGGATTGCAATTTCATTCAAGTTTATGTTTCTCCTGTTTATTTCAAGTAAGTTTTTAGTTATTTTCTTCCTTGTTCTTTAATTTCAAGCTTGTTCTTCAATTTATGCATTTTGCCTTAGCTCTTAGATTTATTGTTAGATTTTGTGATTTGGCTATGGAATCTAGGTGAGTGACACCAAGATCATAGATCGGGTCCTTGATCGTGTTTATTTTGAGTATTTCATATGCTTTATTTTGGTTTTTATTTTCATGCATGGTTTTATGTTGAATCCTAGATCTACTCTTCGCTTCTTGTTATTTTTCGTAAAGATTTAAACTTTCACGTCAACTTTTATTGCTCTTCCTATTAGTGCATTCGATTTTCGTTGGTTTTATTTATTTAGAATTTTATGATCATGCATGTATAGTTGTACTTTAGGTTTTCATACTTGTACCTTGTTGTTTCCTTGTTTATTATTGTTTGTTTTGATTATTGCTTGAAATTGAAATATGGCACACGCATGAGGCATACAAAATACTTGCATTTACTTTTCATAGTTAGTCATAGTCTTAGTTTATTTCCATAGTTCATCATAGTTCCTCATTTATTTTCATTTATTTCTATTGATTTACGTTTTCCCTTTAATTTCTCAAAGATAAAAACACATAGATCCCTACGAACAATCGAATCCCGATAATACCAATCCATGAACCCTCTATATATTCATCACCATTAGAAATCTACAAACATTTACTTTCATCTTACTTCCTTTACTTGCATTAATTTTGTTTATTTCCATTTTCTCTTAATTCTAACAAGCTAAAAACACATTGATCTCTATAATTAATCGAATTCCGATAACATGAAACCCTTATATTTTCATCACCACCAAAAACCTACACAAACAAAATGGCGCCGTTGCGGCTTGGCTTGGTTAAGATTTTCGATTTGCTTGTAGTTTCTTTGTATTTCTAGCTTTGTTTTATATTTGACGTTTATTGAGTGTTTGCAAGATCCTCAAGCTTTTGGGAACAATTTGGCTCCTTATGGCATATATTTCCAATCCTTATGGCAATGGGGGCAACATTCCTAACATGGGAGGGCATGGTGCAAACCATGCTGGGAATGGGATGATTTATAATGGTTTTGGCAACGTGGGAGGGCATGATGCAAACCATGTTGGATATAGTGGCTTCACGGGTATGAATGGTCCATATGGTGGTTATGATGCTCCCAATAATTTCCCGAATATGTATAATGGCGGCTTTGTTAGTACGAATGGGAATGTTAGTGGCCAATATCCGAATCCCGGTCCGTATGGCGGTTATGGTGCTCCCAATCATTATCCGAATATGTCTAATGGTGGATTTCTGAGACCAAATGGAAATGTGGGTGGCCAATATTTGAATCCCGACCCGTATGAAGGTCCTTATACTTACGATTTCAATCATGCCCCAATTGGTGCCGACAATTATGCTAAAAATCCCAATCCGTATGAGTTATTTAGAGGTGTGAGCTCCAATGCCCCAAATGGCCCCCCCATCCTCACTATGAGAGATGTTAATAATCCCTTTGTGGGGGAGATTATACCATCTTGCATATCCCTTCCTCCATGTGCATCGTGATTAGAGTAGATTTGTCCTTATTTTTATTAGCTTTTTAGTTCATTTTTCTATTTGTTTTTGGTATAAGTTGGACGATTTAAGTTTAATTCCGTATTTTTATAGTTCCGACTTATTTTACCGTATTTTAATCGTAATCGATGCAAATAGGTGATATTTCATTGTTTTCACCTTACAGCTAAGTAATCAGAAGAATTCAGCGCGTAATAGATGAAGTTTGATGTTCAAGAATAGGAGAACGAGCTTTCCGGCGAAACGAGTAGCAAAAGATCGAGAGACGGAGACAGACGCTCTGTTGCGTCGACTGACGTGACCGTCGACGCTCCGTCGACGTGAGCCATGATCCGCGTCAGTCGACGCAAGGCCGACGCACTACCGACGCTACGTTCTGAAGCGTCGATTGAAAGGGCATCAGTTGACGCAACATTCTGAAGCGTCGACTGAAGGGGCGTCAGTCGACGCACGGTCGACGCAATTCTCTGAAGCGTCGATGCAAGCCCGCGTCAGTCGACGCACCCGCCCAGCCGACGCGCACACCCAGGAAATAATGACGCCGAGCACCAGCGCGCGTCAGTTGACGCTCCATCGACGCACCGTCGACGCGACGGCCCAGAATTCGGATTTTAGGGTTTCTTGTGCGCCAAGACTTGCAATATCTATATAAACCCTCTATATTTCGGATTTTTGAAGAAGAGAGACACCTGAGACACATAATACACGACCACCTAGGGTTCCATAGATTACAATAATAATAATTCCACATCTCATAACGAGATTTGAAGACGGAGATCAAGGATCGAAGAACAACGCGTCCAAAACAGCGAATTCGAGTTCGGGATTCAATCTTCGCCCAAGATCAACGTTCAAACTCCGGAATAGCTGGAGCTTTTTACTGCTTTTAGTAGTTACAATAAGTTTTCTAAACTCTTAGTTAATTTAGTAGTTAATTTATTAGTTAATTGCTTAGTTAATTTCTTAGTTAATGCTAGAACTAGTTTAATTAGCTTATTCGTTTTATGCTTGATATTGGATATTGGATTACTTTAGTTTACTTATGCGATTGATTCATGCTTAGTTATTCGTTCTTAGATTCTTATGATTCATTGCTTAGTGGTAATTTCTTATGTTTATGATCTTAGATTCGTTAATTAGGTTTAATTTATGGTTGCGTATTATTGATAGTATAATTATTGCTCGTAGTTGATAATTTAGTTAGAATAATTAGTTTAAATAGCTTTAGTTTAATTATTGCTTTAGTTATAATGATCAACCCAATATCTTTTAAAACTCCAATTGTACATGTATTTTACTTTAGTTCGTAAATTGAGAAAAACATTCGAAAGACCGAACAGTTGTTTCCTCGAGAAATACGACTCGAGTCAAACTCATCACCCTATAGTTGTCTCGTACTCTTGCGAGCAAACTAACGTGATTTGAAAATTAACTTATTAAAAATGGGGTGCACAAAAGTTTGGATCAAAATTTTGGCGCCGTTGCCGGGGACGCAACGAGTAGGAATTTGAGATGTTTTTCATTTTGTTTTCTTTTTGATTCTTTAATTTCTTTTTAATTTCGTTTTTATTTATATTTCGCACTTGGTTTTTGCCATTTGGTACGTTGACGTGTTGTTGAGTTTATGCAAGGAAGGCGATCACTTCAACGCGACCTTGCGCCATTCATCGACAATGTCCACCGTTCAAACCAAGATCTGTTTTTATTCCCGAGGACAATTCCTCGACAGCAATTGATTTTGCTTGCGATCAAGCTCCCGACATTATGTTAGGAGCACATTCGGTTCGAAACGGCGATTCACCACCGAGATCACCACCACGCCCATTCGAAATGGGTATGGTAGTGAACCAATCATTTTGCATGGACAACCACAACCCCGAGCCAATTGGGCTAATTGTCAGCAACACATGGAGAACGTGAGACGAGACGAGGGGAGAAACGAAGGAGTTAACCAGCAGCACAACATAGTCAATCACCAACCCAACATGGCAAATATGAGGCAAAACGAAGAGGTGAACAACAATGTCATGTTTCAGCACAACATCGAGAACATGGCATTTAGGAATGAGAATTTTCTGCAGCTTGATGCTTATGTTAACAATCAAAGGTACGTGAACGAGTGGTTGGAGAATCAAGATCATGGTTACGAGTAAAACAATTTCGGAAGGAGATACGAGCGCGAGCACCATCACGCGCATGATGACCACTACGAGAGAGTTAATGATCGAGTTAGGGAACCAAGGGGAGATCGTGCACCAAGATAGCGCGATTTAGTACGTCCAAAAGTTGTACCTTTTAGGTCCGCCATTGTTCTTGGACCTACTGCAAGGGCAGTCGAAACCAAACCACATCAACTTAACTTACTCCCAACTTTTCACGGAAATGCCCATGAGGACCCCTTGGCTTTTTTAAACTACTTTGTTGATGAAGTAGGGCGATTCATGGTTCATGGCCTTCACCAAGAGGAAGTACAAATGATTTGTTTCCCGTACAACTTGAAGGACAAGGCGAAGTCATGGCTACTATCACTAGAGCCTGGCTCATTGACTAATTGGGATATGATCAGCGAGAAATTCTTAAACCAATACTATTCGGCCCAAACTATGGAGCATCTTTGGAGGCAGATTGCTACCTTTGAATAGTTGATGGAGAGCTATTTCATGAAATGTGGGAGCGTTACAAGACGCTTTTGCAAGCTTTCCCCCACCACAACTATTCTCCGGAGATGACTAACCAGTTTTTCTTCGATGGATTATTGGACCATGGGAAATGAGAAGTAGAGATAGCAGCGAGAGGAGATTTTGGAGATTTGACAGCCACCGAGGCGAGGCAGGTGTTGGAAAAGCAAAGAGAAAAATCTAGACAAACCAATTCCCGGCCTCGTAAAATGAGTGTTAACGAAGTTTCCATCCCTGATCCTGATTTAGATGACGGCAAGTTAGTGAAGGCGAAATGTGAGGAGATATTTGACGAGAAATTAGCTGATTGGAAAGCCGAGCGAGCTAGCAAGGCCACTGCTCAAAGGATGGCCGCATCATGTAACCAGTGTGGATCCCCCCAGCATTCAGCGGACGTGTGTCCAAACAACATTGAGCAGCATGAGGATGTTAACGCGACCCAAAATTATTCGAATCAAAATAAGTACACACCGCAACGTGATAATTCTCTTTTCAAGTGGGGCCCTGGAAATCCAAATCATATGCCACCTGATCCGCAATTTCCCCCACCACAATATGCTCAAGCACCACCAGTGCCGCCACCACAAAATAATTTCCATACGCAAGGGAAGGTGTCTAATGCGACTCAACCGAATGATCAGCTGTTGGTTTGGCAGCAAAATCAAGTGGCCGAGACGATCAGCAATAGAGAGGGACTTACAAAGGTGAACGCAAAGATTGATGAACTCTCGAAGAAGGTGAACGGAATTGACCATCTTTCCGGTGTCGTGCATGATCTAGCCAAAAACATGGAAAGGATGGAAAGAACTATGGGACAACTAGCAACTGATATTGTGAGGTCAAACAAGGAGAAGGACAAGCTTCCAAGTCAACCGGAGCAAGCGTCGGCGGTTCACGTCCTTCGCAGTGGGAAGAAGATCGACAATGGCATAGTGGACCAGGATGAGAAACTTGTTCCTAAACCAGTAGACAAGATACATAGATCCACCAATAGATACGTGCTTGGTTCCATTCAAGGGACGATTCCAAACAACGCCCTTGGCAAAGACGGACCATCACTGCCAAAGCAATCAACGACGCAAATTAAGGATGATGTTCCTTTTCCAAGCCGGTTGCGCCCGGCGAAAGAGAACAAGAGGTTCATGGAGCTATACAACCTCTTAAAGAATGTCAACATCAACCTACCACTTTTGGAGGTAATTAAAATAATGCCTGCCTACGTTAAATTCTTTAAGGAACTTGCTTCGAGAGAGAGACGTTTGGCGACGAATCAATACGTACCATTACCAAAGGAGGTTAGCGTGATTTTTAAGAAGCCATTTCCACCCAAGGAACGCGATCTTGGAAGTTTCTGCATCACTATTTCGTTGGCCAATGGACAAAAAGCGATAGGAATGTTAGATCTTGGAGCAGGGATAAATTTACTGCCATATTCACTTTATCAAGCATTTGATCTTGGACCACTTAAGACGACAACCATGCGCCTACAATTGGCCGATCGCTCAACCCGACGACCCTTGGGAGTAGTTGAAGATGTTTTAGTACAAGTTGGAGAGCTCGTAATTCTGGTTGACTTTGTAGTTATGGAAATTGGAGAAGTTCCGACTAGTAGCACTGAGCATACCATTTTATTGGGGCGTCCATTCATGTCTACTTCCCATACTCTAATTGATGTTCATAAAGGGAGGATGACAATGACAGTTTTGGGCGAAACAGTGACGTTTTCTCTAAGAGATATTCAGAACACTCCCTCCCCTGTCATGCAAGAGGATGATTCATTCATTGATCCCGTTACATCATGCATAAACGAGTTACGAGAGGTCGCAACTTTAACTATATCGAGTGACGGGGACGACGCCGGATTTTCTATTGAGGGAGGGGACTCACGAGTTGATTCAAGCAAGGAATATGACGAGTTTGAGGATCAAATGCACTTAAGTGGGGAGGATTTGATCGAGCTACTAGGTATTGACATGCGCGATATCGTAGAAGAATTTGGAGATGATTTCGATGCGGAGCTACCGCATAAATCTGAGAAAGGGGTGGAGTCGAAACCACCAATAAGCCGCCCAAGGCACGATTTCCTCGAACCTAACAAAATTTTTTTATGCAAAACAAACAAGGGCGAGGCATATTACGACGATTGGGCGAGGGAGAAGAAGACATCAAAAGAGGTTCGCACGAAGGAAGTTAAAAACTGGCAGTTTGAGGTTGGAGAATTAGTGCTATGTAATCACGAACGAAAGTATAACCCAGCTGATTTTGGAGTTACATGGAGCGGACCATTCTCGATAAAAGAATTAGATGAGTACGGCGTAGCCACGTTGTATGATGAGGTCGAAAAATCATCCTTTCAAGTTCACAAGCATAGATTGAAGCCTTATCATGGCAAACGAAAGAAAAATCGCGATCGCAAGATGGTGGAGTTCGGAGATCCACCGTACGGTTGGAACTAAACGAACAAAATAGCGTCGAGCAAGCGACGTTAAAAATTGCACTTCTCGGGAGGCAACCCGAGCGTTATGTATCCTTTTGTATTTTATTTTTATTTTATTTATTATTTTATTTTGGTTTTTATCTTTTTAGAACAGACGGAAGAACTCGGACGAGGAGAATTGAACAAACGAGCGAAGAAAAGACGCCCAGGAATCTGCCCGCGTCGACACCGAGGATGCTCACGCCAGTCGACGCAGCGTCGACGCCAGGTGCCGAGAATTTTGTTCTCTGTCGCGTCGACTGATGCGGGCGTCGACGCAATGTCGACGCGAGTCACGCGCCCGGCCCAGAAGCGTTAAAACGGGATTTTGCTCGACCGACCCGGCCCATATACATTTTGACCCGCGGAAAGCCCATAAAAACTGCTTTAAAACAGTTTTCTTTTTCCCTTTCTCCCACTTTTCAACTTCTAACTTCTTCTTGTTTTTCAAAACTTCTTCCTTCTTGTTTTAAAACGTTTTTCTTTCTCTTTATTTTCCCCCAACACTTACAACCTAGAATTCAACACATTACCCGGAGACTCAAGACTACCATCTAACATACAAGCAATTCTCCAATCAAGCTACGTAGGGTTTTGGGGCAATCTTCCAAATTCGGGCAATTCGGTCGTTTCTAAGGAAAATCAACTTGGTACTTCGCTTGAAACTATCTTGAGATCATATTATTGTTGTTGGTTGTGTTGGGGAGTTTTTGGTACTAGATTTACTCAAGTTCTTAGTTAGTTGAACACGCACGCCAAGTGTTCGACAAAATTCCCCAAAGAAGCAGAAGGTTTATTTTTCAAGAATTATCGTTCCCGTTCATTTTCGTATTGTTTGATAATGTCTCGAGCGGGTAAACGTAAGGATATCTCGGGGAAATATGGAGCACCGTTCCCGATTTTCGATAAAAAGGAAGGGGACATGTTCAAGAATATTCGAAAATGGGGGTTTGCAACTCATAGAACTTTGAACGTCCAAGGACTTGAGGAAGAGGCCTCGAATGGGTCGGAGCACCACACTGATCTTTCACGCTATGTAGATGGCCTCGGATGTGGGTACTTCGCCCAAATGCATCTCCCCAGTTTTAGAGAACTCATGCTCGAGTTTTTCTCCACGTTGGCCATCCGGAACGACGAGACATTCTCTTGTCGCCTTGGAGGGAATGATGTTCATGTAGACGAGGAGATTTTTAGCAACATATTTGGTTTCCCGACCATCGGGGACCACCAGGTTGGAGTTCAAGGCTTCGACTTAGCCTCTTTTTGGGGGATGATCACCGGGAGAAATACGGGCGATTGCAAGCGATTTCCTTGCTCTAAAATTCAAGACGGCGCCCTTTACGTTGCCTACAAGATCCTTGGGCACATTATTTTAGGCAAGAACGAGGCTAATTTCGCTACTAAAGCCGAGCTTTATGTTGTACAATGCCTCGTTGATGGTCGTCAAGTCCGGTTGTACCCGCTAATTTTGCTAGGACTTTACAACGTCACTAAGTGTACGCCGGGAAGCAAGTCGCCACTTCTCTCCTTTGCACCATACATTACCGGCCTCGCCCGTCACTTCGGGTTTGATCCGACCGGAAACGGACTATGCCCACTCAGGACCACTTCACTACCTCTCACGTGTACACCGGTACCCCGAGTGAGGTCCTCGACTAGAGGAGGTTCGTCGTCTCGACCGCACAATGACGACGACGATGGCGACACGGATATGGAGCGATCCCGCCGTTCTACTTCGGGCCCGAGTCCCGATTGGAGCCAATTCTTCGATGAAAATCTGGCTTTTCAATTGAAGATGTTCGACAAGCTCCAAATCATCGACGAAAAGATTGATACGAACCACGAGCAGAATCGTCGGAGCTTGAAGAAGATGCGTGCTCGCATTTCGAAGCTCGAGGAGTGATTTGAGGCGTCTTATCCCCAACCAAGCATGGATGTCGACGAGAACCCCGACGACGATGATGGTTCCCGCGAGTTCTAAACTCGTTGTATCTTTATTTTTATTATTTATGCTTTTATATAAAAAATGATAAAAAATATAAAAAATCCAAAAATATTGTTATTTTGCTTGTTTTTGCTTGTTTTATTTTTCTTTTAGGGCAATTCATATCGCGCACGTTGAAGCAAGGCCAAATTGCACAAATCAACGAGTAGCGGCTCGACTACTATTATTTCAGGGATGTTTTCTTTTTCCTTCTTCTTTTTGATTTTGATGTATTTGTGGCAATCAGGAGATTGCCGGGATTTTTAGAGAGGGGGGTGGTCGAGTCGACCCCCTACAACCCATTAAAAGCGTGGGGTAG
>BMAC01000100.1:760862-832430 GCA_014905375.1 Phtheirospermum japonicum | reverse complement strand
AGAGTTCGTATTTTTATTGGTTATTTAAGTCTTGGGAATTTTTATTAGGAATTTATTATTTTTGTAATAAAAGACCACCATCCAAAAAAAAAAAAAAATGACCCCATAAAAATTATAATAAGGGGAAATAAAAAAAAAAAAGAGAAGAAGAAAGAGAAGGATGGTGAGTCTAGTTGAATTTGTGTTAGTCAATGCCTACGCGCTAATTAAGGTTTGTGTTTTATTTTTAATTTCTTATGAAGCCTAATGTTTAGAAGACAAGAGTTGTGTAAGAAGCATGCTATAAGCATCAATTGTGCTTAAGTGGTTTGAGTTTTCAGTCGGTTTACGAGTTTTGAGTTGAGGAATAGCCTATTTGAAGGCTACATTATGAGTGTTTAGTGAGGTTTTTCTTTTGTACGAGGTGAAGATATTGCTTCGTGATTAGGTTAAGTTGAGTGAGTTATTTATCATGTTTGATCATGAGTTAGCCACACGACTTATATATACTATACTCGTGCAAAAAGCCTTACATTACAACCCGCGAAGACCTTTTCCGATTCTTAGTTTAGACAACACACTTAATTTGCGATTGAAAAGAGATTGATTTTCTGTGCTTATTTATTGTGCATGTAATTGTATTATTTGAGTGTATACACGTCCCATGAAGAAAGTACTCGAGTGCTTTTGAGCGTACCTATATATATTATCCTTCGTGAGGAAGCATGATTTTATTGAAGCGACAATGTAATAATGGTCAAGTTTTGACGTTGCGTGACTTGTGCCTATATTTTCAAAATTACGTATGTAGCATAGCACGACTCACTGCTTGAACTTATTTTCATTCTAGTTATACTTTGAATCTAGCGTTTGTTCGAGGACGAACAAACCAATTAAGCATGGGGTAGTTGATTAAAGTAGATTTGTCCTTATTTTTATTAGCTTTTTGGTTCGTTTTTCTATTTGTTTTTTGTATAAGTTGGACGATTTAAGCTTAATTCCGTATTTTTATAGTTCCAACTTATTTTACCGTATTTTAATCGTAATTGATGCAAATAGGTGATATTTCGTTGTTTTCACATTACAGCTAAGTAACCGGAAGAATTCAGCGCGTAATAGACAAAGTTCGATGTTCAAGAATAGGAGAACGAGCTTTCCGGCGAAACGAGTAGCAAAAGATCAAGAGACGGAGACAGACACTCTGTCGCGTCGACTGACGCGACCGTCGATGCTCCATCGACGCGAGCCATGATCCGCGTCAGTTGACGCAAGGCCGACGCACTGCCGACACTACGTTCTGAAGCGTCGATTGAAAGGGCGTCAGTCGATGCAATGTCGACGCAACATTCTAAAGCGTCGACCGAAGGGGCGTCAGTCGACGCACGGTCGACGCAATTCTCTGAAGCGTCGATGCAAGCCCGCGTCAGTCGACGCACCTGCCCAGCCGACGCGCACACCCAGGCAACAATGACACCGAGCACCAGCGCGCGTCAGTCGACGCTCCGTCGACGCGACGGCCCAGAATTCGGATTTTAGGGTTTCTTGTGCGCCAAGACTTGCAATATCTATATAAACCCTCTATATTTTGGATTTTTGAAGGAGAGAGACACCAGAGACACGTAATACACGACCACCTAGGGTTCCATAGCTTACAATAATAATAATTCCACATCTCATAACGAGATTTGAAGACGGAGATCAAGGATCGAAGAACAACGCGTCCAAAACAGCGAATTCGAGTTCGGGATTCAATCTTCGCCCAAGATCAACGTTCAAACTCCGGAATAGCTGGAGCTTTTTACTGCTTTTAGTAGTTACAATAATTTTTCTAAACTCTTAGTTAATTTAGTAGTTAATTTATTAGTTAATTGCTTAGTTAATTTCTTAGTTAATGCTAGAACTAGTTTAATTAGCTTATTCATTTTATGCTTGATATTTGATATTGGATTACTTTAGTTTACTTATGCGATTGATTCATGCTTAGTTACTCATTCTTAGATTATATTGATTCATTGCTTAGTGGTAATTTCTTATGTTTATGATCTTAGATTCGTTAATTAGGTTTAATTTATGGTTGCGTATTATTGATAGTATAATTATTGCTCGTAGTTGATAATTTAGTTAGAATAATTAGTTTAAATAGCTTTAGTTTAATTATTGCTTTAGTTATAATGATCAACCCAATATCTTTTAAAACCCCAATTACTTTAGTTCGTAAATTGAGAAAAACATCTGAAAGACCGAACAGTTGTTTCCTCGAGAGATACGACTCGAGTCAAACTCATCACCTTACAGTTACCTCGTACTCTTGCGATCAAACTAACGTGCTTTTAAAATTAACTTATTAAAAACGAGGTGAACAAAAGTTTGGATCGCATCGTGAGGAATGTTTGGTCATGATACCACATCTCGTCCTTCAAATCCCTCGTTCAATATGCCGATACCTCATTCGGAGGAAGTGTATGGGACTCAAAGGTATCAAGTGGGACCCAATTGTGCTAGACCATCTTTTGCTCACCCACCGACTCATAATCCTCCTTCTCATCCTAGCAACCGCATGCATCCAAATTTTAGTTATGTCAATACAAATGCGGTTGTTACTCCTCACGTGGGCCCGTCTCATCCGCCGATTCCGGTGAGTGCTCCTACTCCACCTTTCGATCTGAATCTCTTGCTCATTTTTCAACAAATGCAATCTTCTCCCATTACGTCGGCCTCGTTCGATGCTACGTTTAATGCTCTTGAGGCTATGACCGATGGGTTAAACACTAACATGGGGCAACTAGTAAGTGATGTCAATATGCTGATTCAAGCTAATGAGAAAGAAGAATTTCCGAGCCAACCTTCACATCCTATTGCAGTCACGGTCCTTGGAAGTGGTGGGGTGGTTGATGATACGATTGTCTCGCCGTACGACGAGTGTTCTTACTCCTCTTGATTCTACCCCTGTGAGCCCCACTTTGGCAAAGGCACATCTCGATGGCCTACACAAGTCCTCAAATGCCTACAAGCCACCAACTTCTACGGCCCCTATGACCTATACATCAAGCATATCTTTTGAGGATTACTTACATATGGATGTGATCCGAGAGTTGGTCGAACAAGTTTATATGGAGGAAAAGAGCATTGAGGATGAGTTTGACCCGTGAGCTTGTGTTGAAGGTTGTGGTGAAAGGAATGAGACATTTGTTCGTAACGACAATTCTATTGTGCTTCAATGTGCCAAAGGTTTGTGTTAGAAATATTGTTTATGTGTCGTTGAGGGCAACGATGAAACTTTAGAGGGGGAGGTAGAGATTGTTGATAAAAGGAGTGAAAAGCTTGAAGATTATCTTGAGGGGATCTTCGAATTATTCAAGTTAGCCCCCAAAGAGTCGAGAGGAGCCACAAGCCCGAGCTTAAGCCTCCCCCGTCTCACCTCAAGTATGTCTATTTGGAGGAAGAGGAGATCAAACCGGTTATTATCTTTGCCAATTCAAATTGAGAAGAGGTGGAGAGGTCGATTGAAGTGCTTAAAGTTTATAAGGGGGTTATTGGTTGGAATCTCGGAGAAATCAAGGGAATTAGCCCTTCGACTTTCATGCATAAGATCATTTTGAAGGATGATGCCAAAACTCCTTGAGAATTCCAAAGGCATTTAAATCTAAATCTTAAGGAGATAGGGAAAGCCGAAATATTGAAACTATTGGAGGAAGGCCTGATGTTTGCAATTGTCAAAAGTGAGTGGGTGAATCCCATTTACATAGTACCAAAGAAGAGCGACATATCCGTTATTGAGAACGAAAAAGGAGAATTGTTGGCCACGAGGGCTACAATGGGACGGAGGATGTGTATTGATTTTAGAAGGTTAAATGCGGCCACCAAGAAAAATTGTTTCCCTCTCCCATTTATCGACCAAATGTTGGACAAGCTAAACGACCATTATTCCTATCGTTTCTTAGATGAGCTGTCGGGTCACTTCAAACCTACTATTCCACCCAAAGATCAAGCCAAGACGACTTTTACTCGCCCGTTTGGAACATTTGCTTTTCATCAAAGGCCATTGCCGTTATGCGACACCCCAAGAACAGTTCAAAGATTGGACTCTCCCGACAAGGAGGTTTTTGCTATGGTGGATCCTCCCATCTCAACTTCTCCATGAGCAAAAAGGGAGTTTGTCAAGCAAATAACGTAAAACAAGCGCTTCTTGGGAGGCAACCGAAGTTCTTTTTGTTTATTTATTTTATTTTTACATTTCTTTCTTTCCTTGCTTTCTTATTATATAAAAATCCAAAAATATTTGAAAAATTGAAAAAAAAAGATTGTTGTCTTTTGGTTCTTTTTAGCCCTTGGTTTTGTTTTATTTTGATTCATGTGCATATTTTCTTGTGATTTTGACTTTGTGTGATTTTCTTTTATAGTGTTTGGTTTTCCGATTCCAACCTTGGTCAATTTTATAAGTTGGTAGCGTTCATGGAGCCGGGAGAAACAAGCCATTCTCGATTTTTGCTTAGATTGCTAGGATGCTTAAGTGGACCCCACCGAGCTCGACCCAAACTCGCTCAGTTAAGGAAGCCTCTATCTCACCCTCCTTTTACTTGATTTTCATTAAAATGTAATAAGGGCATTGCATGGTCTAAGTGTGGGGTGGGTAGGTGGTTAGGGTCCGAATTTTACAAAGCATGATTTGTCTTTCTTAACTCGAGCCTTGGCGAAGTGACGCTTACTAATTGCGCATTTATAAGGTTGAGTCATTTTTGTGTCTTGTGTGTGTTTATTACATTGTTGAGCAATCACCACATGCTTCGATGTTTGAATAATTTACTTGTCGGGTTTTTACATGTTTATGCCCTCTTGTGTAAGGAGTTGAATTTTTGTGCTTCGTCCAAAACCCACCTATATATATAATCAACATTTACTCGTGAAAAGATTGCAAAGCTCTAAAACCTCTTATGATTTTGTCTCCAAAACTCGGTGCAAACTAGTGAGTAGCCTTGTGTGAATTATCGGTTTTGCTTGCATTTTTATGGAAATTACATTGAGGAGGCTTGATTTTGCTCGTACATGATTGAATTTGGAAATGATCTCGAGGCACATATATCACCCTTATTTCGGCCATATCCAAATATATAATCTACTTAAAAAACCCAAATGAGCCCCCTTGAGCCTATATCCCATTTCTTGTTAGCCGAGCTCGATTTTAGTTCTTATATCTTCATATTTTGTGAGGCGGGAGTGTATATTGTTAGTTGACTAGAAATGTGTGGTAAATAAATTGTGGGTTTTAAGTTTTGAGTCTCTTATATTCATATAAAAAAAGAGAAGAAGAAAAAAAATAAAAAAGGGGAGAACAACAAATAAACTCCAACACAAATCACGAAAAGTGATAAAGCGTGTGTTTGAGCGAAAAGCCTAATGTTTAAAAGGCTAAGTTTAGTAAAAAGAAGCGAATTCAAAAAGCTTCTAAGTGTTGTGAAATAAAAGTCGGAAAAGTGTGTGAGTGTACGAAAGGGTTTCGAATGAAAGTTTGGTAACTTGGGAAGGGTGAAGCGATTTTATGTTTTGGGTTCTAGAAGTTAGAGTTTCGTGTGTTATTGATCACGTTTAATCGTGAGTTAGCCACTATATCCAAATATTCCATATCTTACCAAAGAGCCAACATTACAACCCAAAATAAAGACCTATTTCAATTCCTGTTTGGTCATGTACAATGGGTGACTTTGAGTCTCTAATCTATGAAATCTTGACAAGGTTCATACATTGTCCGACTTGAGTATATACACGTCCCATATAAACAAACACTTGAGGAAATTGAGCGAATACCCTCAAAATTCCATTTGAGAGGAAGTCATCGATTTGGTTTTCGTTTAAGAAAGAGTGATACGAGCAATGCTTGATGATAACGAGTTTGTTGATACTTTCATCATATTAATTAGGACGAGCACAAGGATTTCTCTTTTTGCACAATGTTCATTGCATGTACATTCTTGATTCTTTTTGTTATTCGAGGACTAACAAACCAATAAGTGTGGAGTGGTTATTTTGACTGTAATTGTGCTATTTTTCTCATATTTTTAATTAGGGTTTATGTTTTTTATAGTAGTTTTGAGTCAAGTTTTGTTAAGTTATTCGTTTGTTTTCTCATTTTGTTATTTTTCGTGCTTCTTTTTGATTTTATACTTAATTTGGTTAAATGGGATCAATTAATTTGAGGTTTGGTGAAATTCTTGGATTTTTATGTTCGAAATTCTCATTTCATAGGTGGCTCAATGATTTGATTTCAAGCCAAGGCATTGAGGCTCAAAACTCAAGCCAAGTCGTGCTAAAATATGTGTCAAGATCAAGCTCCTAAATGGCCAAACATTCTGGAATGATAGTCAAGCCTTGCAATGACAATCCAAGACTCACACCAAACCTTGACGCAAACCAACATCCGCGCCAGGTAACCCGTGCGCACAGCCCCGCGCGCAGCGCCCGCAAGCTGCTCCTGTCTCTTATACACATCTAGATGTGTATAAGAGACAGATCCGCGACAGGCAGCGCCAGCGCCCAGCACCAATGCCCATTCCAACCTACGTCAGCGCACGCCATGCCAGCCACGCCTGCTAAGGCTTGCGCGCCACACTCAACCATGCCTGCACGTCCCTTCCAATAGTGCCCAGTAGCCCGCGCGTATCCCTGTTGATAATGCGGAGCTATGCCCGGCCATGTTCGCCAGCGCCGCCCATCTCGCCCAACACCCGAGCCACCTCGAGCCAAATCACGCAAAATGTAGAGCCCAGTGTATATCAAGGCCATCTCGGGCCAACCTTGGTCAAACATGAGAAATTTAAGCTTTTAAAGCTTATTTGACCCATTTACCCTTAATAAAACCTAGTATAAATAGGACATTTCTCATTGGCTAAAAAATAATCCACCATTCTCCCAACCCTTGCATGGGTTTGGAATTTATTTTCTCTCTCTAGTTCTTATATATAATTTCAAGCTTTTCCTTGAGCTTGTAAACTCAAGAAGAATTTAAGTCATCACTTGGATTTTAATTTGGATTGAAATTTCATTCAAGTTTATGTTTCTCCTGTTTAATTCAAGTAAGTTTTTAGTTATTTTCTTCCTTGTTCTTTAATTTCAAGCTTGTTCTTCAATTTATGCATTTTTCCTTAGCTCTTAGATTTATTGTTAGATTTTGTGATTTGGTTATGGAATCTAGGTGAGTGACACACCAAGATCATAGATCGGGTCCTTGATCGTTTTTATTTTGAGTATTTCATATGCTTTATTTTGGTTTTTATTCTCATGCATGGTTTTATGTTGAATCCTAGATCTAATCTTCATTTCTTGTTATTTTTTGTAAAGATTTAAACTTTCACGTCAACTTTTATTTCTCTTTCTATTGGTGCTTTCGATTTTTGTTGGTTTGATTTATTTAGAATTTTGATGATCATGCATTTATAGTTGTACTTTAGGTTTTCATGCTCGTACCTTGTTGTTTCCTTGTTTATTATTGCATTTTTGATTATTTCTTGCAATTTAAATACGACACACGCACAAGGCATACAAAATACTTGCATTTACTTTTCATATTTAGTCATAGTCTTAGTTTATTTCTGTTGGGAATTTATTCTTGGCAATAATTCATATTTTAGTTTTTTGCCTTTCTTGGGAACAAAATAAATTAGGACTCTAGATTTTGTTTCCTAGATTGTACTTAGGACTTTATTTAGTTTCCTAGATTATGTTTAGGATTTGTTTTAATTTTTTACCAAGTTTAGGATTCTAGGATTGTCTATTTAAGACAAGAGAAGACAAAGACTTGGATATACTTTTAAGACGCACGGAGTTTACAAGGAGAGGACGACGCAAATCACCGAGCGAGAACACAAGCAAGAAAACTATTTGAAGCCACTGTCCGAGAACAAGAAGGTCTTCGACATTGCGTCACCAACGAATGAGATCTTTCATCTAGGCAAAAAGGATTTAGTATCATGTGTTTGATACTCTAGTTTTCATATATATTTATTCTTATCTTTTTGTATTGATCGTGAACAAAGAAAGTAATATAGCTTTCGGGTTTGTACACCAAGTTCAAAAGTACTTTTACTTGTGAATTGAATTTAAATTACTGTGTTCTTGAGTTTACGCTGCATATTTTAGTTAAACTCAGGTTGATGTTGATTTCAGTGTTGGTTAACATTGAAAACAACATCATCTGCTGATACTTATTTTCAAAACCATAGACCCACAAATTAACAATTGGCATCTAGAGTGAGTTAACTTTTTAAGTACCGATTCTTATTTTTTAGGTGCTATGGATGCTCAAGGCAATCCAAGGCCTCTTATTCTCAATGGAGAGAACTATTCTCTCTGGAAACAGAGAATGCGGTAGCATATCAAGAATATCGACGAACGTGCGTGGAGAACCATTCTGGTTGGATGGGAAAAACCACGTGTTACTAATGCCAATGGTGATACCATCATCAAGAAAGAAGAAGATTGGACTGCTGATGAAGTAGCCGCTTCAAACTGGAATTCCAAGTGCATCAACACTCTCTGTGGATATGTTGTCTCAAGTTACTACAGAGTTATAAAGAAGTGTGAATCAGCAAAAGATGCGTGGGACGCACTGCAACGGGTATGTGAATGGACCCAGAGTGTGAAGAGATCAAGACTGAGAATGCTGACGTCTACCTTCGAGGCAATGGGGATGGATGAAAAGGAGTCCATCGTGGACTACGCCATGAGACTCTCTAACATTGAAAACGAGTGCGGAGAGCTTGGCGAACCAGTAACAAACTCACGCCTTGTGGGAAAACTACTAAGATCCATCACAAAGAAGTTCAGCATTAAGGTAGTTGCCATAGAAGAATCCAAGGATACTGATGACTTAGAGTTCAACGCTTTAGTTGGATCTCTCAAGAAACTTGAGATGGAACACCTTGGTTCCAACTCAAAAGAGAATAGTGTTGCTCTCTCCTCCGATGTTAACTCTGACAACGATGAAGATGATGAGGATTTTGATTTGAAAGGGGTTCTGAAAAAGATGGAATCCACCACTCTTGAGGAAGAAGAAGTGTTATATGTGACCCAACGTTTTAATAACTTCCTGAAGAAGAAGAACAACATTGGAGGATCAAGTACAAAGACCAAGCCACAGGTGTTTACACCAAAGTTCTCTGGGCGCACTCTCTCCTGGTCCCAGTCTTCACCTTCGGTAAATAGTGCATCCAGCTCCCCGAAACCACTCAGTGAGGTACAATGTCATGAATGTAAGGGTTGGGGACACTAAAAAAATGAGTGTGCTAACACTCTCAGGAAAAAGAGCATGGTTGCTACAGAATACATTGAGGATGTCAACGATTCCGAATCGCCTGAACCTGTTCCATTGTTATTTACTAATGTTGTGTGGGACGATGATATCCATGTTGGTAACATCGAAACCAACATCGTGTGCCCGAATGCAGAGGCTAATGAATATCTTGAAGAATATGAGAAGCTGAGTATTGAACATAAGCAACTGTTTGTTAATAGGGGAAAACAGGTACTCAGGGTTAAGGATCTTATGAAAGAGGTGGACAAGCTAACCAAGGAAAAGAATGACCAACTTGATATAATTGTCCTATTTGAGTCGTCGCTCACCAAAAAGGATGCTGAGCTAGAACTAGTGAAAACCGAGCTGAAGATGGTTCAAGGAACCATTACTAAACTCAACAAGGGGAAGGCAAAACTCGACGAAATCCTGGATATGAGTTTCCCAGAAACTTCGAAACATGGATTTGGCTACAAACCAAATCAACCAACACTAGCATAAAACCAAGAACAGAAATCGGTCAAACGCCACAAGAAGAAAAGAAGACAATTTGTGTGTCATCACTGTGGTGAACCAGGTCACATTTGACCTTTCTGTTAGAAGATTGTTGGCGAAAGAAGACATTATCAGAGAACCAGGGTGTCTGCTGAATCCAATGTTGGTTTCCTTAAAACCAACACCAAAACCAACACCAGGTTCAAACAGGTTTGGGTCAAGAAAAATGATATCAAGTGCAATATGATCTGTACCTCCCTGAAATCCTACGTCCCTGGAGCCTGGTACTTCGACAGTGGATGCTCCAAGTACATGACTGGATCGGAAGACCTACTTTCCAATATTGTCAGATTTCGAGGTGGAAAAGTAAAATATGGTGGAGGTGCAAGTGGTCAAATCATTGGGCACGGAACTCTTGATGTTCCAGGCATTGTAAAGACGGAAAATAGATTGCTGGTAGAAAGACTTACTGCAAACCTGATAAGCATAAGTCAACTCTACGATGGTGGTTTTAGTGTCAAATTCAATCGTGAAAAATGTGAAGTCTATGAGGAATATGGAGCTTACATCCTCACTGGTAGAAGACTTCAGATAATTGTTATCAAATCAATAGTGATGCTCTTTGAAAATTATCTCAATTGAGTGATGCTGAGGTGTGGCATCAAAAACTCGGGCATGTCAATTACAAGATGATGGACAGGTTAGCCAAAGAGGAAGCTGTGAATGGGATTCCTAAGCTCAACATCACGATCATCCCTGTTTGCGAGGAGTGCCAGAAAGGAAAGCAGGTCAGGGTGCCACATCTAATAGTACAGAGTCTCACTACCTCATGTTGTTTCGAACTCCTTCATATGGGCCTTATGGGACCACTTGAGGTTGAGAGCCTTGGTGGTAAAAGGTATGTAATAGTCGTTGTTGATGATTTTTCTCATTTTACTTGGGTAGAGTTTTTAAAAGAAAAATCTGAGACTTTAGAAGCATGATAGGGAGTCTTTTGTATTTGACAGTAAGTAGGCCAGATATTAGGTATAGCATGTGTCTGTGTGCTAGATATAAACCAAATCCAAAAGAGTCACACCTAAAAGCTGTTAAAAGAATCATAAGATATATTGCTGGTATAACTGAATTAGGTGTTTGATATTCTAAAGAAACTGGTACTGAACTTGTGGGTTATACTGATTCAGACTGGGCTGGGGATATTGTGGATAGAAAGAGTACTAAAGGGGGGCTGTTTTTTATTGGGTAATAATCTAATCTCGTGGTATAGCAAAAAATAAAATTATATTTCTCTTTCTACAGCTGAAGCCGAGTATATTGCAGCTGGAAGTGCTTATACATAATTGTTGTGGATGAACCAAATGATAGAGGACTACGGTCTACATAGTAGAATATTGACTGTGCTTTGTGATAGTTTCAGTGACATTGATATCTCTAAAAATCCAGTCCAGTATTCTCGAATCAAACACATTGACATAAGGTACCACTTTATTCGAGACTTGGTTGAGAGGAAGATAGTTAGCCTTGAGCATATAGGAACAGACAACCAGCTTGCTGACATATTCACAAAGGCATTAGATTTAGAGACCTTCTCTCATTTGAGAAGAGATCTCGGTATGTGCATTGTTTAAGTCAATGTTGGTTTTGATGTTGTGACACGTTAAACTGACATCAGTCACAACATCTGTATACTTTTGCATGCATTTTTTTTCTCTCATACATAATCCGAATGCATTGAGTCTGGTTAAAAGTGCAATAAGGTCATGTGTTTTAATAAAAGTGGTGACAAAAAAGACCAACCTCTTCAATTAGGTGATTGCAGAACTTTCCCGCAGAAACGAGTTTTCTCCCAGGTCCAAAAACAAGAGGTGTTAACAGCAATTGCTGAAGATAAGCTATTTCTCTTCAAATCTCTAAAAAGATGAAGAAGATCTGGATGAAATACGATCCAATCTTTAAATTTTACCTCATTTAGTGATTTTGACGTAGTCATTAACTTGGGGTAAGGGGTCTGTTTCCATTGACTTCGCCTGAAGCAATGTTGGTTATAATGTCATCAGTCATGAAAAGCAACACTGATCAAGTCACTAAAACCTTAATGTGATTTTTATTAACCTTTTTAGGTCATGAATTTTAGGCATCCAGTAGGACATTCATACTTTGAGAAGATGCCTTCTTGATGTGAACTCTGTTACTTATGTTCGTGTCTACCTTGAATTCTCTTAATTACGTTTTGAATCTTGATAACCAAATGTTTCAGTGGCATTGTAATATGACGATTGGACATATAATATAGAGATTAATTTGGAGAGTGAAATTTCATCTTGCAAAAGATTAGTTCTACCGTGGTGATGGTTTAATTAATTCAGCTCTATTTCTCAATTGATTTTGTAGTAGAGTCGTGCAATTTTGATTTTAAAATTAATGAGATAATGGTTGAGTGGATTGGGATCATGTATCTTACATTAAGGGGGAGTGGTGTTTGTTTTATGAAGGAAAGAAAATCAGCCTTAGGCCTAAAATCCACTAGTAGGTAAATAAGGGTTATTTCCTTTTATTTTTCACTTTTCTCTCACCTTGGCAACGGTCACTTTTTGGCATACTTAAATATCTGATTTTCTTACCGTTCGACCCACTTTTCAATAAATCCTCTGAAATGAAACTCTCCAACTCTCGCATACTTCTCTGTCTTTCTCGATTTTGTTGTTGCTCTTGTGTTCTATTGAAATTCTCAGGATGTCGAGCCCTTCTTCTTCACCGAATGTTCCTGAGTTTCCGGCAGGCATGTGCCGTTCCGGCGAGTAGGTTCCTATGGATTTTCCAAAAATTGGCGGGCTGGATATTCGCGCCGAAGTGGGTGGTGGTTCTCCTACAAACCCACCACCGATTACAACATCTCCGATTCCCTCGCCGCCGCACGAGTCTCAAGATGTTGTACATGTTCATGCGCCGCTCGGTGCCGCCCCAGAAGCACAGGTGTTTCCAGGGCAGCCGGGAAACGAAATCGATGTCAAGAATCTGCCTGATTTGCCATTCATCGCTGCCACTTTAGGCCGGGTTGGGAACCCGAATTTGAAGAGATCGTGGAGGCTGCGCAATATTCCTCCAGGTCTGGTGCCGCCGGTAGTCCCGAAAAGTCAGGCAGGCTCTAAGCGTAATGTGCCAATCGAGCACATGAACCTTACCGAGGACGTCACCGTGATGACGGACCCTGATGATGAAGAGTATGTGCCCGCCGCCCCAGTTACTGCGCCGACGACCTCTTCTGCTCCTCACCTAGCAAAGAAGGTAACACCGCGCCGGAAGCAGACTGTGAAGCTAGCTGACAAGAAAAATCCCCCGGCGTCCATCAAAGTTTCACCAGGCTCTACTGAAACTGAGTACTCGTCTCCCTATAAAATTCTGGAATTTTTCACTAGTGAGGTGTCAAGTTCTTCCAGACCTGCTAGTACTAGTCCCCCTCAATCTCCTGTTCGTGAGGTTCAACCCGAGTTTGATCCTGATCTGTTTGAGTACTCCCCTGATTCCTCTTATGATGTTCCTCTTCGTGATATCTTGTCTGCTTACAAAGACGAAAAGAAGAAAACCAAGGCAGCAAAGAAGGGCAATGTTGGTTCTCATGTTGACTCCCCAAAACCAACATCTCTGCAAAATCAGTCTGCCTCGTCCTACAGTTCTGCCTTTGCTGATACTGCTTCTCCTGATCACGAATCGATCCCATCTGACACCTCTGATCACTCCCATTCCTCCGCTGGCACTCCCTCTCGGACCATTGAGCTTGAAACATGGAGCCATTTTTCGAGAGGTTTCTGACTGCCGACGACCTAGGAGTTGTTTTCCGAGTATCAAACCCAGAGTTTACTTGCTGAGCGTCGAGTTCCTATTGAGGTTTTTGAGAAGCAAAATTTGTTCACCTTCTTTCAGCATAGAGGTATGTACTCCACTGTCTCCACCGCTATCCCTTTTGTCCGCAATATAGTCCTGGAGTTTTATGCGAATTTGGTGCCTTCCATTGTTGATCTCAATTCTGTGAATTATGGAAAAGTCTTTGTGCGTGGATGGGTTTTCAGTTTTACTCCTGATTTAGTTGATGATCTTTTTGGGACTGAGCCATATCGTGGTGATTCTACTGTGGATGACATGAATGAGGTCATCCTTTTTCTGTCTGGGGGTATGGTGAATACATGGCGTGAGCAGTTGCCGAGCACCCGTCTTTCCTCTCTTTACTCTGTTCTACAAAAAGTGGCTATATGTAATTGGGTTCCCTCTAAGAACAATATGTGTGTTACGCGGCCTCAGGCCCAGTTCTTGTACAAGCTTGGGAGGGGAATCAAGTTTAGCTTTGGGCATCATGTGTTCGACACAATTACTAAGTTTGCCACAACCAGGTCTGCGTCCTCTTTGTGCTTTCCTTCCCTGATCTTTAGCGTGCTTGAAAATCAAGGCTTGGCGCTTACTCCTCCTGATGTGCTTACTGGTGGGGCTGAATGGTTCGCTTTACGGGGCCAACATATATCTGGTGCGAGGGTTATTGATCTCCCTTGGCAGGCGCCCTTTCAGGAAGGTGTTGCTAGTGGTGTCGGTTCTGGTATTCCCAACACTGGTACCAACATGGTCATCATTTCTACTCAGGTTGTTCGTGCGCATGTTTCTTTGATTGACAACCAGGTTGCCCAGCTGCAGGCGCTTCGGGGTTCCTTCATGGAGGCCCTTTTTCTTTCACGCCAAAAAGGGGGAGATGATGATGCTGGCGACGCTGATAAGGATGAGGCTAGTAGTGATGATGCTGTTGCTGCCGAGGCTTTGGCAAGTCTTGCTCATGAAAAGAGGAGAAAGAAGATCCGTTCCCGTAATAAGTCATTGAAGAATATGAAGAAGCTGTTAAGGAACAGAAAAGATCGTGGTGAAGGAACTTCGACATCCCCTCGTCGTTCGAAGAGGGTGCGAAGTCAATAAGTTCCTTGTTTTCTGTTTTGATAAGTGGTAGAATAAACGATGTTGGTTTTCTTATTTGTTTTGATGTTGGGTTGGTGTTTTAGTAAAAATTGGTTATTTTATTTAGGGGGGGTTTTCAATTCAGTGGGAGTCTTAGTATGTTATCTTGAACTTATTTTTGCGTCGTAGTATTTTGTCCAGAATGGCAAAAGGGGGAGGTTGTTGGAAATTTATTCTTGGCAATAATTCCTATTTTAGTTGATTGCCTTTCTTGGGCACAAAATAAATTAGAACTCTAAATTAGTAATGTATTCAATCTAAACATAAAAAGTTAAATTATATACTAATAATTAATAAACATTGATTAGACACCAGTACAATGTGACACGGGTATGACATCTTTTGAATATCTCAAAGTATGTAACTAATAATTATTAATGAATTTATTCTAAATATTAATATATAAAATGATTAATAAAATAGATATTAGACACAGATTTAGAATGTGGCACCTTTTGAATTTGTGTAAGTATGTAACTAAGATTATTAATGAATTTATTTTAAACATCAAATACAACATTATTTAATATTTATAATAATTAATAAATAGATTAGACATGTACAAGGCACGGGTTGAGAATACATTATTTTAATTTTTTATTTTATATTTAAAATTTAGAAATTATAACAAATATTTTTTATATTTATCTTTTGATAAGTCCTGTGTAATAAACGGGTGTTAAACAGGTATATATTAATGCAAAATTCTCCTAATCTATGTGTCTACTTTTTATGATTCGCTTGGATAATAAAAACATTTATTGATTCGGTTGCTTGTGTGTCATCCGAGCCTAATATATACCTAATATAATAATCTTTTTTTATTGTATCTTGCTTAATTTAATATTTCTTTATTATATTTAGTCTAACTTAATAGTTTTCTTTTATTATATTTTGTCTAATTCAATAATTTTCTTTTATACTCCTAATATAAAAATATAAATAAGTCATATATAATTAGTAGAAAAAATCTATTTAAATAAAAGACAAATTACATATGAAATAATTTTAATTACAAAAACAAAAGTTATTTATGAAAATAATTAAATAAATTGTATTTATAATAAAAGTTGAAATAATTTATTTTTGAAATTTTAAATATTTTGTATAGGTAAAATATTATATGTTTGCAATAACTGGAGTATGTAACTAAATATTTGTAATGAATTCAATCTAAATATATAAAAATAAGATTATATAATAATATTAATTAATATTTATAGACAATGGCACAATGCGAAGGCTTGAGAATATGACACCTTTTGAAAATTTCAAAGTATGTACTATAATTATTAACAAAATTAATCTAAACATAAGAATATAAATAAGTGAGTTTTTTTAAGAATGTAAATATAATTATTAACGAATTTAATCTAAATATTAAAATATAATATTAATTAATAATTATAATAATTAATAAGTTTAATAGGGCACGGGTTGAAAACACATCATTTTAATTTTTTTTATTTTAAATCTAAAATTTAACAATTTTTACAAATATTATTTATATTTATTTTTTTATGAGTACCGTGTAATACACGGGTATTTAAACTAAGTATATAAAAGTTTAAAGATGCTACCTTTAAATAATAACAAAACAACTCTGTTCTTATTGCCAGGATCAAATCAATATCGTATTTTTTTTTTAATTATTAACTACTCTAATACTATGTTCATTAGGGTTCGAACTCTTATTTTCAATTTCTTTGGTTTAATTTTTTATTCCTCTTTTTTTCGAGTCATTATACCATGCTCCTGGGTGCACCTTGCAAGGTGCACACGGTAATTTAATTTATAATCACATATAAATGACATATATCATCACCTATAACTGACACATATCATCACATATAACTGATACATATCATCACAAATAATTAAAATTCTAAATTTAAAATCTAAAATCGTAAAATAAAAAATATAAATCTAAAACGAGAATCTAAACCTTAAATATGGAAGACTAAACCCTAAAATAAAAAACTAAACACTGAAATTAAAAATTAAACTCTAAATTCTAAATTTGTATAACATATCATCACATATAATTGCACCATGACCCAAAAATCTAAATTATCTTTGAGAATTACACACCCTTTGCTTTCATAGTCAACTTAAACTAAAACCTCAAATTAATTCATCAATTGAAACAATAACCAAACTCTCTCCAATTCGAATCCAGTTCCCAATAACCAAACTCTCCCCAATCCGAAATGAGTTCTAGTTCTAGGTTTCCCTTTCCATATCCACGAAGAATAATTTCGAAAATTAGTCTTTTCTACAAAGGGAAATTATTTGGAAATATTTTATATATGTTTAATCTTATTTTTCATACTTAAACACTTTACCTTAAAACCATTTGGAATTTAGTATTAAATAGAGAGTATGATAGTAAATTGTCAATTACCCACTTATTTTGACAGTTTTGGAATGTAATTGTAATATGGTTATCTTTGTATGTGTTTTGTGAACTTAGAAATTTCGGATTCTATCTCTCTTTTACTCTCGGGTGCACTTTAGTGTATATGTACTTTGAGAACTAAAGGAAGGTGTTGCCGAAACTTCCAGGTCTTCAAAACACATAATAAGATAACTGTATTACTGAATATCACAGTCTTGAATGGATAGGACCATTACTAATATTTCAATTGTTATATATAAGCACCCTCATACCGTCCACTTATCTATAATTAAATTACACGATTAGGAAATCATAGGATGAGTTTTGATTATAGTTGTATATACAAGCGGAGGGAGGGCGGTTATCTATCGAAAGCATTCATGGAAGTGTTGGAGAGTTTCATTCAGTTTACACTCACGCATCCTGAAATGAAGGACGATGAAAAAACGAAGTGTCCTTATAATCATAACAAATGTATGAATTTTAGTTACCATGATGTCAAAGAGATCAAGTATCACCTATTTTAAAAATAGATTCGTACCAGATTACTTTATCTGAACTTTCTATGGTGAGATAATCTTGGCTCCACGCATCATGCCGACCTTGAGATTCACGTTGGAGGATCACCTTACATTGATCTTGAAGAATCATCAAATACCTACATTAATATGGTTCAGGATGTAGCTGGTCCCGACTTTGATATGGTTAGCGATGTAGAAGAACTGCAAAATTGTGAGGTTCAGAAATTCTACGACACATTGCGGGATTGAAATCAACCTTTGTATCTCGGGTGTGAGAAACATTCTTAATTGTCTCAAGTTGTTCGTTTCATGACTCTGAAGTCTGAGAATCGCATGTCTCAGAAGTTTTATGACCAAGTGTTTGAGACAATCAAAGAGGTTATTATGAAAGACAATTATGTATCAGATAACTTCTAAAGCAGTAAGAAGTTATTGATATGACTCACCGATTAAGAAGATAACTTGTTGCTTGAACAATTGTATGGTCTACTGGAGACGCAGTTGTGAGCTAACCAGTTGCAAGTATTGTAATCATCCTCCATTAAAACTCATTAAGCAAGGAAAAGCAAAATGCCACAAGGCCAACATTTTGTACAAGAAGACGTTTCTTTTCCATCAACTCCTCATTTACAAAGGTTATGTGCATCTACAATAATTGAAAATGACATAAGGTGGCATGAAAAAAATGTTGTTGATGCTGGTGTTGTGTGCACTTGTTAGATTCAAAGGCCTAGAATTTTTTCAATCAAATTCATCTATAATTTGCTGATAAAATTCGAAATGTAAGACCTGGCCTTTGTATTGATGGTTTTCAACCTTTTGGAAGTTTTTGGGTGCATAATCTTCATAGCCAATGATATCCACACCGTAAAACTTGCATCCTTAATTATCTTTTACGTATCTGTAGGTGCTAAGTGGTCCACGGGTGGAGGTAGACGTGGTATACCAAGGGGGCATGTCCCACGTGCGTAGGTGAGAATGTATAAAGGATCTGGCTATTATAATGGGATAGGCCTAGGGAGAAGGAAAATTCCAAAGAGGCCAGCAAGAATATGATGTGCGAGTCTGAAGACCTTGGTACTGAGATATCAAAGCATATAGGTGGGTCTCGATCTGCGATTGGCGTACGTTGGCTCGTAAGTAAATTTATGTTCATATTTTTAAACTTATCTCGTAAGTAATATTACCTTATAATTAATGGTAAAATATTCAATCAATTGAATACATCGTGAGAAAATAAGCAAGTAACCCACTGCATACGAGGTCTTATTGACTATGAACCAAAGAGGTGACGATATATTTATTGATCCCAAATTCGCTCAGACATCTGTACCTATCATTCATTTTAATATTAATTAATGTTATGTATTGGTTTTGAGAAATGTCTAAGTATATATATATATATATATATATATATATATATATATATATATATATATATATATATATATATATATATATATATATATACCAAAATATTTTAGGAAGAGTTTGAAAGACATCTGAATGAAAGACGTGCTTCATCACAGAACTTGAACGATGTTGATGAGGACGAGGTTTGTCTAGACATCGCCAGGGTGAAAAAGAGTCGACTTTCTGGTACAGGATGCTCTGGGAGCTTGTGTCTTAGAATTTTTTTCAAAGAAGGTAATTCTTCATCTCATCCCATTAGTCATGTCAAGTAACTCCAGATACAACTACAGACTTATTAGGAGCAGGCCGATATGCAGAGAGAGGCATCTGAGCAGGCCCATTAGGAGTAGTTGGAGGTGTAGAGAGAGGCGTACGAGGGTTCATAACACGAGCTCTGCGAACATAATGTGTGAGACTGACTAGAGCTCTAGGTGATGCTTTGGTAGCTGGTGCTGGATGGGATTGTCGCAGTGATGGCCGAGTACGCAACTCAACCCCTGACCTGAGCAATCTCCTCGACCATAGCAGTAGTGTTAGATATTAAGAAACATATGTGAATATATATTTTGATATTTGATGTAAACTGTATATATTTCAATAATTTATGCTTGATTACGTATTTTAATTTTTTGGAACCTTCTAAATATGAATAAGTGCGAAAAATAAATAATAAATAACCAAAAAAATAACAATTTAAACCTATTGGTGGGCATATGACCAAGTAAGTGTTTCGCTCATCATGCAAGTGTTTGATTAAGACGTGTATACACTTGATATAAAATTAATACATGTACTCTAACATAAACTTGCAATTTATTCCTATGTCCGCTATTTGGTGTGTATCAAATGACAAGAATCAAATATAACTTTTACTAAGGTTTCAATGTAGGCTCTTTGATTAGGTATGGAATATTTGGATAAAAGTGATTGTAGTGTGAACTAATGCACCAAATACCGCAACTACCGTCAATTAAATCTTTTAAAACTTTATATACTTCACATTAACCCAATAAACTACAATTTTGTAGAAAAGGCCTCTAAGACACATGCTCTCAACTTATCCCAGAAATTACTAATTGTTATTTATTTGAAACTTTAGAAAGTGTTTCTTTACTTAAAGACAAACATGAATAACCTTCTAAGAATAAGCTCTTTTTTTCAATTACTAATTGTTATTTATTTGAAAATTTTGAAACTACTAATATAGATGTTAAGATGTCAAGATGTTTGAGGACTAGTTTGAGACCTCCTTTTTATAGTCTACAATGGAGTCCTATCCTTCAATTTAGATTTTGTAATATTTATACGTTTCTGGCCCATTCGAGATCTGAGTCGTGATTGCAAATAGGATTGCGACTGGTTGTCATGAAAATAACACCTATCACGACGTGAGTCGCAACCATGAAAGTGGTCAAGACTGGTCACGGTGAAAATAATGCTTAGAATCGACCTGAGTCGCGACCGCGAATGGGGTCCCTGATCACGTCATTTTACTAGGGATTGATTTGAGTTATAAAAATATGTTCGTTAATATACTTTATCTAACCGCAAGCGTGCAGTGTAGATGTAGTATACAGTGAGTAAGGTCAATTTCCACAAGGACAAAATCTAAAAAATTGACAAGTAATATTATTAATAAATTAATTTTACATAAACAAATCTAAAAGAAGATTTTGTTTTGTCGTTATGAATGATGAATATTAAAATAAACTAATTTTAATAATTTACTAATAACAATAGCAAAAAGTAAGAAGAAGATATATTCAAATGAAATAGAGGTATTTCGCAGTCTGAGATTACAATGAACATTCAATATCTATCATGTTTAAACACTTGGATATTTCTATGATTCAATCTACTATAAGTCAATCACCATTGTAGTTTATCCTTCTATAAAAGTGACTAAACCGTGGATTCTAAATGTGAGACGCATTGTCAAGATCACATTTAGAATTCCAAAATTTTCAAAAGATTTATATGACTTCACTATTAATCTCAAACCTATCAATGTTGTTGATTAGAGTGTCTCGTGTTTGAAAGCCTAATTGATAAACCTCATCTCTCAAATTATGATTTAGAAACACATAAGGTTGTAAATCGATTGTGCAACGATGAATTACAAACACAAAAATAGTAGAACGATCATACTGTGATGTAAAACCTTTTCAATCAACCAAGCATTGTTGTGAATCAATTCAATATATATTAATCACAATTATAGTTTAACTCTTCTCTTGAAGTGATTTACCATGGTCTCTAAATGCAAGATGCGTTGTCAATAGCACTTAGAACTCCTAAAAGTTTCAAATATCTTAAGAACATCACTCTTATCTCAAATCCATCGATCTTATTAGTTAAAGTGTTATGGATTTGTAGTTTTATTAACAAAACTCATATTTTGATTTACGAGTTGTTAAAACTAATAAGCATAGGATGTTTGTCAAACAATTTATCATATATGTAAAATAAGAATAAAATATATTGAAAAGATAAAATGTTTGATTGAAAGAAAAGTTCAAAACATTAATTGTTCATGTTTACCAAACCCGAGAACACGATGAAATTATATAGACATGACTAAACATTCATCTAAGTATTTCATTGAATACATAATATTCATAAATAAAAATAAGAAAGGATAAACCGTAGGATGATTTTGGATCCTTTGATCTGCCCGTTCTTTGTGTTTCTCCTTTGAAAACTCCTTAGATCCCTCTATCTCACACTTTTGGAGTGTTTTTGGTGGGGAATAATGGTTCCCAATCTAATGAGTGGTTAAAGGTGTATTTGGACAGCTTCTTTGCCCTCTTTTTATAGTCACAAATAAGATCCCAGTAGTTAAACCCAATTTGTAATGTTTTATAATTTTTCTTGACCAACAACCTGACTATCAATCACTAATGGTCTTCTTGAATTTGGCATACAGTAGTGACCCGATTATCGATCCCTACTAGGGTCTCTAAGGGTATTCTTGAAAATGGCCCACATTAGTGACTCAATTATCGACCATTAGTGGGGTCGCTAAGGGTCTTTTGGGTTCCATTGACTCTTTGACTTCATGGGCTTGCTTAAATATTGGCCCAATGAACTCTTTTGTTCACTTTCTTTAGTACATTTCTTAACCATTAAACTCAGTCCAACCAAAATGGTTCCAAAATCTTATAAAAAAATATAAAACGACCAAACACGTAATTGTGTTCAAATAATAGCAAATAAAGTAAAACAACGTTAAAAGCGTACAAACAGTAGTTGAAATTTAATTTAATAAGTTCTAATATGTACAAAAAATGTGTGTTATCAGTCACAAATGGGTCTCTGGATCCCACTGACTTGTTGAACTTGTGGGCTTGCTCCCAATTTGACCTAACGGACTCTTTTCTTACTTAACTTTAGTCCAGAATTTCATCTTTTTCCACCCTTATGCTCTTTTAAGCCCAATTAGTTTTAATATGCTATAAAAAAACACACATAAATATCAAACATGTAATAACGTCAAAATAATAGAAAATCAAGCTAAAAGACATTAGAAATGCAAAAATAATAGTTGAAACCTAATCAAATAAGTCCCAATATGTGTATAAAAACTGTGTTTGTCACCTAGATCAAACTTCTAGGGTTACACCCCATTCCCCCTATATATAGAGGCCGATTCATTTGTGGAACTGTCATTCAAACTTTGCTCTCATTTACTCTTTGAAAATAAGAACATGCTTTTCTTTGATAAAATGCTGGTGGGAAAAAATATGTGGTGACATGGCACATTTGTTCAAACTTAAGGATATAAGTAAGCAAGGTTCTAAAATTCGCTAGGTGGCAGCAATTAGGGGTCTATAATTGAAACATAAATATTATATTTTGTTAGAATATTTAGGCATGATTATTGAACAACAATCCATGAACTACATGACAATAAAACTACAATAATAGTGCATAATATAAGTTTATCATCAACAAAAATCAACTAGTTCTATTATTATTGTTTTCAAAGTTCTTCTTGTGAACTTTCATCAAACATGTTGTCTATATTATTAGGTTTAAGTATTGTACCTTCTAATAATAAAAATTTGATCGATTTCTCAAACTTTTGTATCATCTTCACTTACAAATGAACACTCAGACATCAAATTTCAAAAATAAAAAATAAAAAATCGGCGTCTAAGTGCCCAGGCAACGATTTTTTGCCCCAACACCTAATCCGAACGCCTAGAGAAAATCTTATGCAGTGGAGGTCAGCCTAGATCGCCTAGGTCGATTTTTAGAATAAAGTAAATAAGATGAATAGACTAGCGCTTAAGTTGCGTGTTTTTTCTTTTTGTGAAATAGGAGATTTCGAGGATCGGTAAGTCAATGATGGAGGTTGTGTTCCATGACATTAAGGTAAGTTTAAATACATAAAAATTGTTGCCTAAATTTGAGCATTTTATATCAATGATTTCAAATTAAATTGTTTTTTATTCGTTGTTTTAAACTTGATTTCAATTGTTTACAGGTCGGTAGAGTGACCTAAATTGTTAAGACAATTAATATAAATCTTATTCTAATAGATTAACTGAGGGCCTGTTTTATGCAATTCAAAGTTACTATGTTGAAAGCAACACATAGAAATATAGAACTACGTTGTGCAAGTTAAAAATTATTTTTCATGCAAAGAGTTTGTGCCAAAGTCGGTGACGACGGTTTTCCTAATTTCATCTACAATAACAAGAGCTTCTCGTTGTTGATTGGTATAAATATGGTTAATGAGACCATACTCTTCGATGAGTTTGATTTTCTCGCTTATCTTTTGTTTGATTTATGATTGAATATTTAATTTTTGAATATTTAAATATTTTTCAGATGTAATTGGGGTGTGGCTGAGATCCATGTTCTGCAAGAGAAGGATTGCGATGGTCAGAACACTTGTCTTCTTGATCTTATTTTGGAGGATATAGGATAAGTGTGTATTTTAGTTATTGTTTGCATATTCGGTCATGCTTTGTTTTAATTATTTAGGATCATTTTAATTATTATTACTTAAATTAGTAACATTATCATTATGTGTTTGATATTTTCACCCCCTGTTCCTTTTATTTTGTGACATTATTATTATTATTATTATTATTATTATTATTATTTTGAAAGTTTTATTATGATTATCTGGATCGAAAGGATTAGTACTCCTCAATATAACATAACAAGAGCCCCTTTGAAACCAACAAAAAAAAATTATTCAAGGGGAAAATGAGAGAGATTTTATTTCACCATCGAAAATTATTTACTTCTTTTCTTTCAAAGAATTTTCACGATATACCAGAATAATCATTTATATGTTTTAATGATTCCTAAAAGTGGGTTTATCTTATGGATTGTATTTGGTGCAGTCATTTGAGTTGGTAATCAAAATAGTAAGCAATAGAAAAAACTAATGGCTTGTTCATAAAGGTACCCTCTCTTCTATTCATTCTTGTCCCAATACCCCGTTATATCTGGGTCAAGTATGAGTGATAGGTTCTCTCGGTTAAAGTCTCTCCTCATAAATTATAATATGGTAGTGGCCATCGTGTGAGTTGAACGTTGTGAGGAGACTCTACTGATTAAGTGCTGGCTTTGAGAACGAGAATCAGCTAGAACCTCCCGTGATTATTTTGCAACTATGTCGTGTAAAGATTTATAGAGGTAATAATCAATTTCAAAACTTTGGTAATGAAGATTCTTTTATTATTGTTACTCATCACGCACTTCTGATTCAGTATCCATCTGAATCCACATGATATGTCGGGTTGCAATATTATTAAAGGCACTCCGCTTGTGGAATTGATGATTCACCACAAACTAATAATTGGAACGAGACTCAAATGATGCATAGCACTAAGTTGTTGACAAGACCTTGCAAGATATACTGGAGGGGGGGATATTGATCCGTCTAACAAGGGTAAGCTGTTTGATGGGAAACTGTTGTATTTGGTGAAAAATTTTGCCAGATATTGCCTATTATTCCCGGGGGTAGCTAGCAGAACATAGTCCATGCTACTATCAATTTGCTCATTTTGTGGAAACAATGTACTGCGTAGAGGCTGACTAAGAACATGCATCTCCAGAGGCTTGGTGACAGAGATGAATGAGTGGAATTGAAAGATTTCTCGCAGTGGATTACCAACAGTGGATATGGAAAGCTAAGATGTGAGAATGGCAGTTGTGCCGTCGTAGAAATTCTTGAGGACATTCTCCCCCGGTATTTAGGTGACCCGATCTATAGTAGAGGACACATACCCAATATTCGAAGATTCTACTAATGACCAGATGTTCTTGAAGGATAAGGCCATAGTGGCCCAAATTTAGATATCGTTGATTCCATCAATGAGTACAAGAACTATTTTTACTCGACCGAGAGTTACACCTATTTGAATTCGGACAACAAATGCAGATTCGATATTGGTAATGACTTCTTGTGTGATCTGCCTCAATTCTTGAATGGTATAAAGTTGTCGATGTGCCTAATCACAAATTACATCTAAAGGTGGGGAACTATATCATCTTATTGAGGAGCTTAGACCATTGAATGAGATTATGTAATAGGATTGTTAAGAAACTTTCCACGCACGTCCTTAAATGCAAAATTCTAACTGGTGCAAATTCAGTGAAAAGAGTACTGATTCCACAGATGACTCTAATGCCTATTGATGTTATGATACCTTTCAAGTTTTAGCTAAGGTAGTTTTTGCTCATGATTTCTTATGCAATGACTATAAATAAGAATTAGGGTCATCGCTCTCGAATGTTGGTATGTATATGAAGCATTTGTATGCAGTCATGATCGGTTGTAGGTTATTGTATCGCGTGTCACCAATCGAAAGGTATTGAATATAGTAGTGTGCGTTGTCGGCAAATTGAAACAGAATACTACCAATAGTATTATGTACAAAGAAGTTTTCTCTAATATATAGTTTGAAAAATCGTTTATTTAGTTTGAATTCAGTTCATATGGATATGTTATAATTATTTATGTTTCGTGTTATGAATTGATCCGAACTTTTTGTCCTTTCAAAATTAAACTTTAGTTAAACGATGCGCGTCTACTTTGAAAAGGTTTTAGTTCGCCCGCAAGAGAACGGGGTCACTTGTAAACTAGTAAGTTAACTCGAGCTAATCGGAAATAGTTTTCGTGTTTGTTTTTACGAACGATAAAATAACAAAAAATGCTATGCTAAACACGCGGAGAAGGAGGTTTTTGTTTGATCATTCAAGAGAACTACGATGATGGTTTAAACTACGAGCAATTTAATAACTAATCTTGCAAAGAGAGCATCAATCTCTATGCAAGAGTTTATAAAATTTTTAACAACGAATTCTAAAACGAAATTGAAAACCTTTTTTAAAAGATCAATAAAATGGGGTTTTAGGGCCTTAGAATCGTCTTCACGATCAATTGACATTTCATCGAACACTTAGTTTACGAGTTGGGGTTGTCGATCCCAATGTGTAGATCAAACGCCCGAAAATCCCAATCAATGGTTCTAAACGATTCCAGGTACTAGACCCGTAAATCTAACCAACTATCATCGACAAATTCAATATCACAAACTCAAAATAAGAATTAATCATGATTGAACAAGAAATTAAAAATAGTGAACAACTAACATCCATGAACAATTAAAATAAAACCGAATACAAGAGCATCACCAACAAGTGCAATGATTCAACGTAAAACTTAACTACCAATCATAAGAGCATCACAATCCAACAAACAACACATATTCAATAGAAACATGAATTGGAATAGTAAAACAAAGGAAAAATCGAAAGCTTACTAATGGAAATAGAAATTTCCAATGTTCAAACCAAGAATTGTGCGAATCAACACTAATCTACGCCAACGTCTAAGCAATGATTAACGATCTATAATATACCAAAACCGAAAAGTTAAAGTTTAAATCTGGAAAGCGAGAAGATAAAATAAAGAACGATTCAAGAATGCTCTTGGGTTGTCATCCCCAAGAGGTTCGAGAAAATGGATTTTGTCCCAGTCTGTCACGTACCAGACGGTGGATAATGGGTCTCCAGAATCATCTCTGAATGTTGCAGAGTTATTGGCCTTTTGTAGCCTTCAAATCCCCTTTCTTAACTGAAAATCTCTTCAAATTTTGAGTTTGTAACGCTCGCATCCGACCGGATGGTCTGAAGAATCCGACCGGATGGAGTCTTCTGTCAGGCAGTGCTGACACTGGGTAACCTAGTGTGGACGACATACTCAGTGTCATTCGGTCGGATGGATCTGACATCCGACCGGATGTGGGTCAAGTGGGAAACATCCGACTGTGCTGACACTGAGAAACCCAGTGTGGACAATATACCCAGTGTCGTGTCAGAGGTAATACATCAAATCGGGGCCCAATTTCTTTGAAACTCCACTCGCGGGCCCACACTCGTCCATCTTAAGATCAAAACACTTCAGAATTCCAGAAATAAACATAAAACACGGTAAAATAAGTTGGAGATATATAAATACGAAAATATGCTCAATCTATCTCACTTATACCAAAACTAACAACAAATCTAACTAAAACACTAGTCAAATATATACAAAAATAATGACAAATACGTGCGAATCATGATCTTCCCGTCGTAGTGGTCGACGATAAAGTCTAAGCGGGCTCCATCGAAGTGGCCATCCATATCCGGTCGATGGCATTCTTAAGCGTGTCTCGTCGAATATGAATATGTATGTTTTGTACGATGGATAATCTAAAACATATATAACCATTACAAAACATATATATTTATCACACAAATTACATATATTCACAAAAAAGCATTCATACTCATCATACATAAAACACAAATTTCAGTTATCCCAATACAATCACATCACATTGATCATAAATAATATTTATAACTATCACATAAATTATTCATATACCATCGAACAAAATATATATAACCGTGTGCATGGTATAATCCCCTCCCCAAATGGACGACATAAATGACAAAGAAAGAAAGAAAAATTGTTTTGAAAAAAGTGGCTAAAAAAACGCCCTTTTGCACTGGCCAAAAGGATCAAAAACCAGGGACTGTACATAGAATATTGATTGGGAATCTAAGTGACCATCCATACATGTGTCAAAAATGCAATTACAGGCGCCGAAGGAAAAATTGTCCCCAAAACCAAAAAAGGCAATCAATCCTTGATACCTGCATTTAAACACAAGCAGAAACTAAGTGCACCTTGTTTAAACTAAAAACAGGCTCCTCCACACAGTCCACGCCCATAGACTGTCCCCGATCCCCCACCCCTATAAAAACTCTAAAAACTGCCCATCAATTATTATAATTAATTAAATCTCCACTTCTTCAACAACCACATATTAGTTTCATCATGGATGTGTACATTTCCGAAGAGTACATTGCCAAGCGAAGATTAGAAAAAAACAAAGCTCCAAAGAAAGGCAAAAACTCAAATGGCACATTTGGATCAGGAGGCAACAGAAGCTCAGGCGACAAGGATACGTCTCATCGGTTTCATGATCATCAACAATGTGAGCTGATGATGGCTTCTGCAAGTTCAGGCCATGGCGATGTAGTTTTTAGTTGTTTTTCTGCTTAAAGCCTTTTTTCTTTTTTCTTTTCTTTTGCGTCTTAATTCAACGGGAGTTGTACCTCGGACTAAGTTGTATTTCCGCAGTACACGGTGTAGCAGCACATTGAATTACCCCTAGTTAAACCAAAAAAGTCAAAAACAATAAAACTAATTTTCAAAAGTGAACACAAATATAAGTATATAATAGTTTAAAAGTTTGTGCTAATTTATTTGGAGTAAACCCTTTATTTGTGCACCATAAGTCAATCTGAGTGATTATTACTCCAATTCAAGTCAATCTAAAATAATTGACTTGACCACAAGCACAAATAAAGGGTTTACTCCAAGTCAAGTAAATTTGAGTGAGTATTACTCAATCAGACGACCATTTATTCTTGGTAAGCATGTACGCGAATAGGATCAACTAGTATATATATAGTCACCCAAGTATCATCATGTTGACTAACTATACCTATTTATTCAGAAGTTGTGGTTAAGTTTTAACTACAAATTTGAATTTTCCTAAAAAAATAAAAGTTTTAGTATCTCTCTCTATAAATGGAGAAGATGATGATGTCCTCTTCAATTCTCTTTTCCATCATCGTCTTGCTATATATATCTCATCAAACTATTTTCTGCCTAACTAAAAATAATATTACTTTCGTCTGCGTTCCAAGCGAGAGAAAAGCTCTCTTGAGATTCAAAGCAAGCCTGTCAGACCCTTCCAATAGGCTATCATCATGGACGACCAACAACGATTGTTGTAGTTGGGCAGGTGTCGAGTGTGACGATGCTACGGGACATATTATCGGGCTTCATCTCAGAAACAGAGGCATAGTGATCGATAACGCCATGGGATTCATACGATACGAAGAAACGGTGTTACGTGGTAACATGATTGATTCATCCCTATTGGAATTGAAGTATTTGAGTTACTTGGACTTGAGTGAGAATGATTTCAATGGAAGCTCGATCCCAGCATTTCTTGGATCAATGAAGCAGCTGCAACATCTTAATCTCTCCACTGCAAAACTTTTTCTTACAAACTTTGTAGGCGTAATTCCTCAGCAACTTTGCAACCTCTCAAGCTTGAGTACACTTGATCTCAGTGGTGCATATCATCTAAGAGTTGATGATTTCATGTGGGCTAGTAATCTTTCATCGCTGGAGTATCTTGATATGAGTCGTGTCGACCTCAGCACAACAAAAGATCTAGTTAAGGTACTCGGCACGCTTCCTTCTTTAGTAGAGTTACACCTGTCAGGGAGTGGACTTGATAAAACAAATCTACCTCATACTAATTGCTTAAACTCTACACAACTATTTACTAATGTCCAACACCTTGATCTGAGCTACAATTCAGTTGAAGGAGAGTTTCCTTGCTTTCTCCAGAACATGACTTCATTGAGTTATCTTGATCTTTCACGCAACTACTATAATTCTTCTTCTGACCTTCATTTTGTAACATCGGGTAACCTTTTCCATCTTGACCTTTCCTTTAACTCCCTTAACCACGAGGCAGATTGGATCTCTGATTTCCTGAGGGATAAATGCCACTTGAAATCATTGAATCTTGAAGGCAATCATTTTCATGGGGACATCTCAGGCGCCTTTAAGAATGTATCCGGATGTTGGAGTAAAAACCTGAAGAGTCTATCTTTGGGGTTTAATGAGTTTTGTGGTCATTTGCCTGAGGAGCTTGGTGAATTAAAGCAGTTAAAAGAGTTGGTTGTTTCTTATAATCAACTTAGTGGGGAAATTCCAGTTTCTTTAGGACAACTATCAAATCTGGAGAGGATTTATATATATAATAATACCTTCGAAGGTACACTTACGGAGGCTCACTTTGCTAACCTCTCAAAATTAGAACTCCTTTCTGTAGGGTCTAATTACATGTTGAAATTGAGCGTGGGATATGATTGGGTGCCTCCTTTTCAACTAAAATATCTTTATCTACGATCTGCCAAAATCGGAGGTCAACAATTTCCAGATTGGCTTCAAACCCAAAAGGCGCTCACTGTGTTGGATTTATCGAATTGTAGCATCACAGGAGTGCTGCCAAAATGGCTTCATTCCTTAATGAATCTGACTGAGTTGTACCTATCCAACAACCATATCGAGGGACCAATTCCTGAGCTCGCCTCCAACTTGATTAGGTTGTACCTTTCGGATAACATGATAAATGGTTCAATACATGATTCATTGTGCCAAATGAAAGAATTGTATGAATTAGATCTCTCCAGGAACCAATTATCAGGTAATCTTCCAAACTGTTGGGGGAATTTTCCTTCCCTGTCTGTAGCAATATTGTCATCTAATCAGTTTTCGGGACCCATTCCAAACTCCATTGGTGGAGCTTACAACTTGGGATGGTTGCAATTGGACGACAACAGCTTTACAGGGCAACTGCCTACTACTTTGAGCAGTTGCACTTCGTTATATTTTCTGGATGCTGGAGACAATAAGCTAAGTGGGAAATTACCTCAGTGGAATATTGGTCATTACCCGCTTGGTCTGACAGTTCTTAGACTAAGGAATAACGAGTTCCATGGCGCCATCCCGTCTGCGTACTGTCAACTGTCCAAACTTAAAATAATGGACCTTGCAGAAAATAATTTGACGGGAAACATTTCGCGCTGCTTTGGCAATTTCGCAGGAATGGTCAAGGGTGCTGGTGAGTTTATATTCAATAGATCAGTAAAATTCTTCGATACCAACACTTTTTTTTCCACTGATATGTGTGGTTTGTTTAAAAGAAAAAAAAAATATATATATACACTTCTTTGGTGAAAAGAAAAGTACAAGTTTGAAAATCGTGATTGTATGTTAAATATTACTGTGATAATTAATAATGACTTCAAGTTCTCTTAACATATGCAGTAGATTTTTTCTTGTGACAATTTTATATTCTGCCGATAAGAAAAATGTCATCAAACATATTGTGACACATGCTGCATAGTTAGATATTTATTCTCTTAATAAAAATATTTTTTTATTGTAGGGGCTAAAGATTTTGGATTGTCCGATGTGAGTTTGAGTGAAGTGATGAAAGGAGTGATGATGGAGTACACCACGACATCAATGTACGTCGTCAATTTAGATCTTTCGAGTAATCATCTTGTCGGAGATATCCCTCCAGAGCTGACAAACCTCAGCGGCTTGATTGGACTCAATCTGTCCAATAATCATCTGGGAGGGAAAATTCCAAGTAAGATTGGGGATATGAAATCATTGGAATCACTTGATCTTTCCGGCAATAATTTGTCCGAAACAATTCCAGAGAGCTTATCAAAGTTGAATTCTCTAAGTCATTTGAACTTGTCCAACAACGATTTGTTCGGGCAGATCCCAACAGGACCTCAGCTACAAACTCTTAACAACCCTTCGATTTATGAGGGCAACCGTGGACTCTGTGGAGATCCATTGCTGAAGAAGTGTCGCATTAATGATGAAACACCTCCAAATGTTGAAAATGATACAGGGGATGATGATGATGGAGACAGAACTGATAAGATTTACCTATATGCATTTATAATAAGTGGTTTTGCCACTGGGTTTTGGGGTTACTTTGGAGTTTTGGTCTTCAAAAGGAGCTGGAGACTAGCTTTGTTCTGGCATATGGACGCGGTAATAGGCAGAATGTTGGGATGGTATTAAGCTACTGTCAAGAGTGTTTTAAATTTCTAGTGTGTAGCTGTGGCCTATCATATGTTGTATGCTTCAATTTATTCGTGTGATATATATTGTATTTGTGTTATTGTATTGTTTTTCAAAGTGCCAGTTTTTTTAGGAAAAACTAATAGAGAATAATTGTAATGAGTTTGCACCTCTAAGGCCATCTCCAGCAGTCTGCACTATTTAGTACATGTACAACAAGTTTAGCATTTTGCACACGAAAAGAATATTCCATTATATTCCTCATTTTTATTTTTTTAGTCTTATATTATTTTGTAATTGGTAAACATAAATCATATGTAATTTTATTTCATAATAATAAATAAATTTAATTAGATAAGAGCAAAATAAAAATAACATTCATAATAATATTTAAAAAAATAAATAAAGTTACATAATAATATAAACTATTCAAGAAAGCACAATCTTTGTACTTTCAATTATGACCGTTGATCATAAAATTCATATTTCAATCATAGGCCTACATGTGTATCTCCAAGTTTTCTATAAATAGATCATATAACATATATTCTTTAATACGTAAATCAGAAAAATCACAATTATTATTCATTCCTTTTTTAGCACCCTCTACATTTTATATTGTAATTTTATGTGTAGTCTTTTCAATTTATATTGTAATTCTATTTGTAGTCTTTTCAATATTTTTACTTTTATTATTATTATTCAATAATATATTTTTCATAATTTATATGAAATATAATATTACATACTCAAATTTGTATATTCCAACAAGTATATTTTTATAATCAGTTTTACTCCTAAAAAATATACATAAATGATTAAAAACCAAAATACAAATAAAAAAAATGATAGCGCTGCGTTAAAAATAGCGTTGTACTATTCAATTTTACCATTTTTGCTGCAGACTATAGCGCTGCGTTATTCAGTTTTACCATTTTTGCTGCAGACTATAGCGCTGCGTTAAAAATAGCGTTGCACTATTCAATTTTACCATTTTTGCTGCAAATAGTAATACGAGCATTTCATTTCCTGAAAATTTTTGCGTGAAAATAGTAACACATTTTTGCGTGCAAATAGTAATACTGTTGGAGCATTTCTTTTCCTCAAAATTTTGCGTGCAAATAGTAACACATATTTGCGTGCAAATAGTACTCCCTCCATCCCCAAAAAGATAGTCCATTATTTCATTTTCGTCCGTCTCATAAAGATAGTCTAGTTACTATATTTAATATATCATTAATTTCAAATATATCATTAATTTCAAATATACTATATTACAATGTAAATTCTTACAATTACAATAACAAATATACTAATTTCAACACTGATTTCTATAATAATTAATTGACATTAATAAATTCAAGAAGGGTATAATTGGAAAACACCAACTATATTAATGACTTAACTATATAAACTACCTATTTCTTAATTTGTGTGAAATCAACCGCAGGACTATCATTTTGGGAAGGAGGGAATAATACTGCTGGAGCATTTCTTTTCCTCGAAATTTTGCGTGCAAATAGTAACACTGCTGGAGCATTTCTTTCTTTTCCTCAAAGAGTAGTGCTATAAGGATCCAGCATTTCTTTTCCTCAAAATTTTGCGTGCAAATAGTAACACTGTTGGAGCATTTCTTTTCCTCAAAGAGTAGTGCTATAAGGATCAATTTGATCCAGATCAATAGCAGTTATTACTCATTAGTCAATAGAAAAGTACATTTTTAGCCCTTGATTATTATTTGCTTCAAACATTACGAAATGGAGGGAAATAGATTATCTTCATTTTTCACAAGACAGCTTTAATTAAGCAGACACAGGGAACGAAAATCATTAATACACTACAAGTTGTTTTTAATTTTAATAAATAAATAAATAATTCAGCTATTAGGTTGTCTCATATAATTGGTTAGATAATTTAAATATAAGTTGCCCCTCCAGACCAAGGAGAATTAATTTCTTCCCTAAATTTTCATCTCATTTTATTGTTTTTTTAGTGTGTGTGTATTTTCGGTATTATTTCAGGTTTTACCTTATTAATTTCTGGATTATATTTATATAATTATGAAATCCCATCGTGAGATTTAAGAATGTTTAAAATGCTATTTTTTGGTACATTTTTAGATTTATTTCATGATTAATTAAAGATTCGTGATGATTTAATAATAATTATTTTCATTAAAAACACCATTGATGAGTTTTCTTGACACACGTTAGTTCATGTCTTATTATTTATGTATACACATAGTTTCCCGTTATTATATTTATTTCCCACAGTTCGTATATCAAGTAAAGAATTATGATGTTTTGATTGCTTATGTATCACGCGAGTCTAATATTTATTATTCTCACTCTATCCTAAACAATATTATTTAAATACAGTTCACAAGTTTATAAAATTTAAAAATCACGAGCGATACTAAAATAAAAGAAAAGATGTCGTATTATCAATTGGTGTCGCATTATACTAGAATTATCAGAATTTATTAATAGACCTTTTATTTTAATTTTTAATTTGATTTTTATAAAAGTCTTTTTATTGCATCAAGTTATTTTATAAATCATTATATTTATTATAATTTCTAAATTTATTTAATATCTTTGTAATTTTTGAATTACTTCTTTTTAGATTTTTTATAATATTTTTGTTGTTTGATTTTGTAACTTTAAAAATTATAAAAATTTATTATATGTACCATTTGTAACATTTTGTAATGTTATGATTTGTGTATAATAATTATTTACTGTGAAAACAAAACAAATAATGTTTCGATTGGTATGTACCATTTTCAATATATAGATAGAGAGAGAGAGACTAGATAAATTAGAAAATATTATGTGAGAGATTAAATTCACTAATTAGGATAGAGTGAGAATTTAAAAAAAATATTAAATTGGATAAAATAATAGATATTAGGCTTGCGTAACACATAAGCAATCAAAATATCATAATTTTTTTTACTTTATATACAAAGTGTGAGAAGTAGATATAATAACGGGAGACTATGTATAAACATAAATAATAAAACATAAACTAACAAAAAATAATTAATAAAAAAATCCGAAGTAATAATAAACTTTTAAAGAAAGATCTACAAATAATTTTTTATAATTTTGAAAGTTACAAAATCAAACAATAAAAATATTATAAAAAATCTAAAAAGAAATAATTAAGAAATTAAATAAATATTTAGAAATTATGAAATAAATGTAATGATTTATAAAGTAATTTAATATCGTCGCATCAATCGTATTCAAAAAATTATTAGGAAATAAATCGTATCCAATACGTTAAACATTATAAAGTATAACCTTAATTATCTGGCTAATACTTTTGTGAGACCAGTCTATCTATCAAACCTGCCCCATAATATCTCGAGAATTTCGTATGCACTTGGTGCATTTGTTTGATATGTTTATCACTTAATAATTATTGAAATATTAAATTAAGATTATTTTACTTATATTTTACTTCAAAATGGGTAATTATCTTTCACTCACATAATAATACTAATAATAGTAATAGTAATAATAATAATAATTATCACTATTAATTATATAACTTTATAATAATACTTATATTTTACTTAGAGAATATTATAATTTTATAATTATATATATTATTCGAATCGAATACATGAGTATTCAAATTCGTATTCGTTGATAACTCGAATCGAAATATAAATTCAATTTCGAATTTCAATCGATTACTGAATCAAATCAAAAAGTATGATTCATTTACAACCCTACATGTAGTTGATTTGTAGTCTTAGGAACGTGTGCTAATAGTTTTTGATTTTATGTATATTACAAGAACAAATATTGTCAAGATAATATTTTAATAAAAAAGTATTATTTTTTCAAATAATATGTATATTGTGATTATCTTATTTTCTTATACACCGTGATAATAATTACCTGATAGTTTCTTATTAAACCGTCATGATAGATGCATTGATTTATGTTTTAGAAATATTATTTTTTTCAAGAAATTTATTATTTTAAGAAAAATTATTTCTAATTATAAATATTACGTTAGACTTATTTTGATTATTAAGTATTTTATTGAATATATAATATACTTTCGAATGAATATTAAAAATAATTATAAATTAAATAAAAAGAACAAATAAATTATGAATATTTTACATTTATTTTGATTATTGAGATTTTCATAAACTACATATTATACTATCAAAGTAGTACTTACAATAAAAGATAAACACAAATTATTTTTTAAAACTAAAATTATTTTAACAATTTGTAAATTATAAAAACCTATTTGTAGGTAAGATTAACTTTAAAAACTAAGAACAAGGAGGATTAAACTTATTTCTAAATAGATTAGATTTCTTTATAATAATACATAATTAAAGACATGAATAAGAAGAAGGATAAAGATGGCTGAACAGGCAAAAAAAATGAAAAGAAATAAGAAGGATTAAACCTACTATTCATTTCTTGTTTATTTTTTCTAAGTTGATTTTGAGTTTTGATTGGCTAAATCAATTTAAATATTGAAAGTACCAAGATTTCTCCATAATTATTTAACTTACCATGAAAATGGTGATTGAAAGATTTGAGTTAATATTATAACTTACCATATTTGTCAATATATTTTAGTTTAAGATTTGAAAGGATAATTAAGTAATTTAACATAGTTATAATATATTTTTGAGTTGTTGATTCGAAGCAAATTGCTACACATAGCACCATTCTAATTTATAAATACCCTCTTTTGATATAAATTATCATGAGTTTAACACGTAATATAAGATAGCACTATATTGCTAGTAAAAATATCTCCAATGGGACACTATGAATTCCAAATGACCTGGCAAATATATTATAAATATTTAAAAATCTTCTCCAATGGTAAATACGAATCGTGTAAAATACTTAACCACTATTGGTGGAGAGGAGAGAGAAATAAATTAATTAATATTAATGGGTAAATAAGTAAAGTAAATTGTTAAATAGACATTGTCTACATTTTTCTTGCCACGTAAGAGTTTTAAGCTTATGTGACAATAAAATATACTCCAATTGACATCCCATTGGAGATCACTATAAAATAAAGGTCTATTTTTTATTTTATTAAAGTGCAAAATATATATTAAAAAAGGAGAAAAAAATACGGAGGACCGAGTCTTCTACATCCCATTGGAGATGCTAAGTAAACTTGTACTTTTAATTTGAAGAAAATGGCTATTGCGTGGTATTATATACATAGAAGACTATATATTCAATTTATTAAAATTAAATTTTTAGTTAATCTATAATATATTGTCACTTTTTATTTATTACATAAAATGATTGTGTAAGTGGTTTTGCATTAGCTTCTTTTTTTTTTTAACTTTAATTCCAAAGCCAATTTTAAAGGTTATTTTGGAGTGACTTTTGTGAATAATTTTGGGTGAAAATGCTAAAAACCACTTAAAAAGAGAAAAATAAGAAGAAAAAAACAATCTATTTATTTTAATGTGCCACCCTATTTTGGAAAATATAGAGCAACATTTAACAATTTATGAACATGAATTGAAATTTAAGTATGAACTAAATTCAATATTAATAATTATAGATTTAAGTTAAATATATTTTCCACGATAAAGTAATTACAAGGAGTATTATTTAGAATAATATAAATAATATGAATAAACTATGAGTTAAATGAGGAGAGAGAGATAATTTTAATGAAGAGAGAGAACTGAGATTAATGTAGAAAGAGAAACAATTCAAATTAAGTTAAAAAGGGTAGTTTTGACAAACTACAAAGTTTAATTTACAAAGTATTACAAAATTATCCCTTGATCCGGATCAATTTGATCCGGATAGATTTATTGTTCCTCAAAATAGGAGCATTTCTTTTCCTCAAAATTTTGCGTGCAAATAGTAACACTGCTCTCAAAATTAGTCTCAAAATTAGCAAAATAGCGCTCTTTGGTTATATAACTATGAATTGCTAGTATTATAGGTTGCACCGACACGGGAAATGGACACGAGACACGACATGCGGATACGTTTATGACACGCAAATTATAACGTAAAATAGAACACGACACGGCAAAATATCATATTTTGAAGTGTCCGTGCATCATATCGCTTATTTCAAATTCCACCTTTACAATTTTCAATTATATTTGATAGATGCATGAAATCGCTATTTCAAATTCTACATTTACAACTATTAATTATATTTGATAGATGCGTGAAATTTTGCACATCTTCACCTGCATCCACAAGATAGAATGCTTAAAACATGAGGATTTTTGCTTAGCTTGGGAAGCCAGAATTTGTGTACGTTTTATTATATGGTATCAACGTTAAGAAAATAACAATAATAATAATAATAATAATTTAAAAAAAAAGTGTGAGTTGTACATTCATAAAAATATGCATATATAGTATTTGAATGTTAACAAGGATCAAAGTTATTTGTCTTATCGAAAGAGGAGAGAAAAGCAAAACTTATCTGAACTTGTTAATAACACAAAACCTGCAACGAAAACTAAATAACAGAAGTCCCAGATTGCAAAGCGATTCCATTCAAATCAATAGATGGACCAGGAATTTCGGAAGCTATACTAAACTAAGAAAGCAAGAGAAAAAAGGTAGGGGTTTAATTAAATAAATAATACATTTTTAAATAAAAATTAAAAAAATATCACCGTTTTAAAAAAAAAAATGATTTTGTGGCGGGACGCGCCTAGGAATGGCGTCCCGCTCACATTCTAGAAGGTACAAATAATAACCGTTCTAGAATGTGAGCGGGACACCTAAATTAACATTCTAGAAGGTAGATATACAAAACCGTTCTAAAATGTGAGCAGGACGCCATTTCAAGAGCGTCCCGGACCTAAAGTGACTTTCTACTCTTTTTTGGGATGAATAGAAAAAATTAACATTTTCACAAAATTAATAATCTTCTCATTTACAAATAAAATCAATTTTATTAAATAATTAACAACTAAACAAGAAACGAATAAATTCAAATTTTCACATATTAAGACTTTTTGAACATAATTAATAATTTCATATAAATTTAATTTTTCACATAATTAAGAATTTTACACAAAATAAATCAATTGACGTATTAATAAATTTAATTATTCACATAATTAATAATTTCATCATAAATCAATAAATTTAAATTTCACAAACATATAATTATTCATCATAAATCAATAAATTTAAATTTCACAAACATATAAATTATTAATTATGTGAATAATTAAATTTGTTAAAATGTCAATTGATTTATTTTGTGTAAAATTCTTAATTATGTGAAAAATTAAATTATATGAAATTATTAATTATGTTAAAAGTCTTAATTTATTTATTTTATGAGATATCATTAATTATGTGTAAATTTGAATTTATTCGTTTCTTGTTTAGTTTTTAATTATTTAATAAAATTAATTTTATTTGTAAATGAGAAAATTATTAATTTTGTGAAAATGTTAAAAAAAAATTCATTTCAATCCCAAAAAATAGTAGAAAGTCACTTTAGGTCCGGGACGCCCTTGGAATGGCGTCCCACTTACATTCTAGAACGATTTTTTATATCTACCTTTTAGAATGTCACTTTAGGTCCAAGACGCGCCTTAGAATGGCATCCCGCTCACATTCTAGAAAGGTTATTACTTGTACCTTCTAGAATGTGAGAGGGACGTCATTCCAAAAGCGTCTCGCCACAAAAAATCAATTTTTTTTGAAAAGGTGATATTTTTTTAATTCTTATTTAAAAATATATTATTTATTTAATTAAACCCAAAGGTAAGAGTTAAAAATGGCTCAATTGTCTTAGCATTTATTATATTTGCTCTTGGCAAGTCTGTATTAAGCTTAACAATCTCAACATAACATATAGAAAAACATTTCCAAACACAGTTTACGCCTCAATCAACTCTTCCCGAGAACTTTAGTGCAACATCAATTAGAAGGCTCGTAACCATAAGGGTTCTTGCTAGCCCAGTTCCATAGGTCTCGACACATCTCATCAATGCCATATTTTGCCCTTCAGAGACAACAAAATATTTAGTTAGCCACGTGATCTGTTTGACAGCAATGCTAATTGCGATATGTTTATTCCACTTGAGCTCTCATTTGGCTTTGTCTGTTTAAGCATAGACAACCTCAGCATCACCAGGTCGTCGTGCAGCCATCACCAATGGGATTTTCTGTACCCACCACAAACCAAGTATTCAAAAAGTTTTCAAATGCTGCTACCATTTCTAAGACAGATGTACCATTTCCAGTCCTAAGATTATACACCTCACAACCTGCAGTTTACACAAATCATCCAAATTAAGCCCAACGGGAAAAGTCCATTGTACAAACCTAAAACATAAGTAAACCATTCACCTAACACAAAGTAATTATTGCGTGAAAATAATTTCATAATCAACAACTTGTGAACAAATATGTTAAGACACTTTGATCACAAAGGATAATCTAACAACAATGCAAAGCAATATACTTCTGTTTAAGGAAAAAGAAATTATAGAAATACTCAAATCGGGGCTCATACCTACAGATGGATCAGATAGCTTGTTCACAGCAGCGATATGGCCATCTGCCAAATCCACTACATGGATATAATCACGTACCTGAAATGAAAATTACATAGTCAGAATCTATTCAAAAGGTCAGATAAGGGTCAGATAAATGGTCAGAATGCTATTCAAAAGGGACAGAGAAGGGTCGAATAAAAGGTTGGATAGAAGGTCAGGTAATGGTCGGAATCTATTCAAAAGGTTGGATAAGGGTCAGATAAATGGTCAAAATGTTATTCAAAAGGGACAGAGAAGGGTCGGATAGTGGTCAGAGTCTATTCAAAAGGTCGGATAAGGGTCAAATAAATGGTCGGAATGCTATTCAAAAGGTTGGACAAGGGTTTGAATTTTTTGTTTTGTAATATGTCGCATTTTTAATCAACTTAGTGTTGTAGTTTTTTAATTATTTTGATGTAACCATAAATTAATATTATAAATGAAAAAATTCATATATATATATGTGTGTGTGTGTGTGTGTGTGTGTGTGTGTGTATTTGATTTTTATATTCATAAAATGTTTAAATAGATTAATAGATAAATATAATTGTATTGGAATATTATATGAAAATTAATGGGGAACATGTGGGACCCATAAAAAGTAGGTTTGATGGTAGGGTGGATAAATGAGATAAAAGCGTAGGGGAGGTGAATGGGAGGGAAATAAAAACTTGGTGATGTGGAAGGTAATTTTGGTGATGTGGCACATTGAGAATTGAGAAGGGGGAGGAAATGGGGAGGTGACTAAAGATGATCTAAGCATCCCGTACCAAATCAACGACCCTTCTTCACTCTAACGGTCTCTAGATAGACCTCGTCCTTGTTAACGTCGGTAGGATCATGTGATGAAGCACATCTCTCCTGTAAACGTCTCTGATACTCCTCCTGCAATATATTGTCCTCCTGCAATATATTATGAGAGCTATTAATTCTCCCCCTCCATCACTTTGAACCGACTTGATTTTAGATTAATTGAAGTTCAGGTCAGAGATCGGATGGTAAAATATAATAACCGATAATTTAGGGTCCCAGACCAATCCACACAAACCCGACCTACTCTAACCTGATGTCCAATCAGCTAGTCCTGATGCCAAGTTAAGAAAGAATGTGCAACCCAAAAAAATTCTTATATTTACGAGATAACGGAAGTGGATGAAAACTATGATTTTCTTCTTTACATCTTTCTCTAGTTATGTTGAAAGACAATGGAGAACATGCCCCTTAACATACAAGAGCGTTCCAAACTACAAAGGTAAACAAGGGGGAAAAGGGAAAAAAACAAAAGGCATTTTTCTCACTCCACCAGGAATAGTACACACGGAGAATCGGATATAAAAGCTCAAATAATTAAGCCTCCACAAACCGTTTTGGCAGTGAAACCAATTGCAACCAGCCAAATTGATTTTCTTTAATTCCATTTTTATTTATGTATTTATTTGACGTGCAGGCTATACTAGATCTTTTTTTAAGTTTGTTTTGTAATCTATAAAATTAATTGAAAAATATTGAAATTAATAAAATAAAAAATAAATTGAACTTTCATTATATTGAATGAAACATGAACTGGTAGCAAGAACAAATATTCCTGATTTAAGATTTAAATATATTCACATATCAAACATCACCATGTGTAATGAATAACAGAAAACTCATCTCTTTAAAAATATACACAAATTATTTTTTTCAAGTATGGAATGTGGTAAAACAATTGACAAATCAGAATATTTGAAGTTAAATAAATTCATGTAGCAGCACAAGAGAAATATATAACAGTGAAGATGTAGCTTAAATTTCACAATCAAATTGAACAGTTAACCAAAAGATGTAAGCATAGATACCTTGTAACAACTTGGGTACGATGCTGTTATATTCCTCAACTATCTTCTTTCCACGTAGATGCAACCATCAAGAATTCTTATATATAAATTGTGGTTCTGAAACAATTGAAAAGAGAAGATAAATACAACAAATAATAAAACTACTAAAAAACATTGCAAGTAAACAGTGCAACGAGGCACTAAATATTTCCCTAGTAATTATTTAATGTTTCTATAAATTTACGACGATAACATCTTCACTTTTTTATCCACATAGTGGACTGCGGTGATATCCAGAAATAAACAAAATTACCCAATTCAATTTACGAGGGCGTCTATGACTCTTCTTAGCAGCAAAAGTCCAATAATCGGCGATGCAAAAGACATATAAGCAATGCAACACAACCATAACAGCCGACGATCTTAGTGATGACATGCTTAGAGATTTACACTTTAAACTCACAAATTGAAAGTCCTTATAATACAGTCAAGAATGAACCTAAAGACTAGAGCTTTTCAGTAAATGGAATAATAGACCTCAAGTTTCCAACCAATAATATCAACCAAATTCCATCTCCACACTTCTAACTGCTTCTTCAAGCATTATCAGCCCATGGTTTAACAAATATTTAAACTAATTCAAATTAAATGGCTTCATCCAACTGCACATTTATACAAATGCCAATGCCCCAATTGCACTTAGTATTTACAAATATGGATGTAGACCTTTTGGATAATTCTTATGCACCGTCAATTTAAGTCATTGAGATTACATGTAGATATATAGTATTTCTTAAAATTCATGTTTTTAAGCAAAAACCTGGAGCAAAAAAAAAATCAAAAAACTAATTGGAACACATTAGATATTTAAATAAAATGTCATGAAATTAGAGGTGCAGGACGGGATCGACAGAAAAGGGGGAGAGACAAACCCTAATTGCGAACAAATCGAATTGGAAAAAAGGAGTTGGGAAAATTCGGGCTAGTAACTCTAATTGAAAAGAATGCCGAGTCGGGTCAGAAGAAAGAAAGGATGTCGGGCCAGAAATTAAAAGAGAATTAGAACCAAGAGAGAAATGGGCCTGAGCAATGTTGTTATGGGCCTAGGAAGAATTTTATTATTTTTGATTACGCTATGTTTGAGGCCCATTGTTGAAGGGCAAACTAGTAGTTTTAAATTAAGTGGTCCTCATGACACATGTTGTTAAATAGGAAGAACAAGTACTGGAATGAACAATTAGTTACAGCATATTCAATCATCTTCTCTCTCTTTCGTCTTTTCTACTTTCTATTTCTTCTCTCTCAAGTATCAATACATCTTCAATCTCTTTTATACCCAGAAATTATCCAAAAAAATACAGAAAAATTACCAAAATATATCTAAAGACTACAATTAGCACCAGAGCATTCGATCCTTGGACATGGCCGAGATTACCCACTTCAAAGACCTGCAAGAGAATCAAAAATGACTAGATTAGGTGCTGCAATCTGAAGCTCAAAAACAAGAAGCCTCTAAATTAAAACTGCAGGAACAGATTTCAGACATCAACTCAGAAACACAATCCCAGATATCACACATGAGAACAGATATTCAAGTACAAACTCAAAGTCTGAACAGCAAGTTAGAACATCTCACCTCCACTCTTGCTGCTATCCAGATGCAACTGATAAATCCAGAAAGAGGGAAAAATACATCAGAAAGTGAGTCAATCCTGGGCAAGCCTTTTTCTACACCTGCACATAACATGGGATCCAAATCAAACCCAAACAGCAAACCAGACAACAAATAGAATACTCAGGTAACCATACCACAAATCCACTTCCAAAAATTGATTTCCCTCGTTTTGATGGAATACAGCCCAGATCCTGGATGTTGAAATGCAATGGATACTTTAGGTTAGTCCCATTCACTTCTGACACACAGAAAATAACCCTAGCTACCATGCATTTTGAGGGAAAAGCAGCCCAATAGTACCAAAATTTCAACCACAGTCAGTCTGAATTATCTTGGGTTCAATTCCTGGATATAATATCTGCTAGGTTTGAATAGTTAAAGGAGACCAAGATCATTGCAGAATTTAACAAGCTTAAACACACAAGGTTGTATATTGATTATGTGGAAAATTTTGAAGAGTTGAAGGCTTGTATGCTAACCCTAAATCAAGGTTATTCTGAGGAGTACTTCATAGCCAGTTTTATCAGTGGCCTATCAGAGGATGTACAGGCTTTTATTGCCATGTTTGAACCACACACATTGCAGCAAGCCATAGAATTAGGTAAGAACCAGCTGATCACATTGGAGGCTATCAAAAAAAGGTTGAAGGGAAACACTAGAACTATTAACTACTCATTTTCCAAGAACAATGATACCCCTGCAGCAGGGGCACCAAGAACAAACACCCAACAATTTCATAAAACACCTACCAAGCTTCTAATCTCTAGTGAAATGACAGCCAGGAGAGAGAAGGGGTTGTGCTATAATTGTGATGACAAATTCACACCAGGGCATAGGTGTAAAAACAGGGTTAATTATTTAATGATGACAGAAGAAGAGGAATGGTCCAGCTTACAACCTGAAGAACAGCAGAATCCAAGTCAGGCTGAAATTATGGAAGAGGTGCAAATGTCTGTTAATGCCATTACAGGAGAGGAAGGCATCACAACTATGAGGGTGTTTGGCCAGAAAGGGAAACAAAAACTGCACATTCTGATTGACTCAGGTAGCACTTTAAGCTTCATCCAAGAAAATACTGCAAGAAAATTGGGATGCAAATTAAATTCCATTAAGCCCATTCTGGTGAGGGTAGATAATGGTCAGAAGATGGTAAGTACACAAGGAGTGGAGGGGTTTGAGTGGGAGATGCAAGGGAAACCCTTCCAGTATTCACTAAGGCTATTACAGAGTGAAGGGTATGACCTAATTTTAGGAGGGGACTGGCTGAAATCATGAACTCCCATAGAGCTTGATTATAACAAGATGACTGTCACTGTCAGTCATGAAGGAAATAGAGTTAGGATCCAAGCTATCAGCTCTACTGCAGAATGTAAGTTGATCTCAGGACACAATCTTTACAAGATGATACATGAAGATAAGTGTGCTCAGATTGAAGGACTCTATTGGATGACCATGAGTAAGCAAGATCAAGATCCTAACCCTGAGCTAGCAGCTCTATTAGACAGGTATCAGGGTGTATTCCAAGAGCCTACAGGATTACCACCTGTCAGAGGGATTGAGCATCAAATTATATTAAAACCAGATAGTGTTCCTAAACATCAGCACCCTTAAAGAACTACACACAGCCACAAGGAGGAAATTGAGAAACTAGTCAAGGGTATGTTAGAAGATGGGATCATACAAGACAGCAAAAGCCCTTTTGCTTCACCTGTGATTTTGGTAAGGAAGAAGGATGCCACTTGGAGATTATGTGTGGATTATAGGTATTTGAATGGATTGACTGTGAAGCATGATTATCCTATTCCTGTGATTGATGAGCTGCTAGATGAACTCCATGGGACCAAATATTTTTCAAAAATAGATTTAAGGAGTGGCTATTTTCAAATTCTCATGAAACCTGAACACAAATACTTGACTGCCTTCAGAACTCACAATGGACATGATGAATTTCTAGTTATGCCCTTTGGCCTATGTAATGCTCCTGCTACTTTTTAGTCACTAATGAATCAGGTTTTCAGGGGGCAACTTAGGAAAAGTGTTCTTGTATTTTTTGATGATATATTGGTGTATAGTAAGACATGGGAAGAACACATGATGCATCTGGAAGAGGTTCTATTGTTACTAAGAGTAGCAAATGCAGTTTTGGAAAGGAGGAGGTTGAATATTTGGGGCACACCATATCCCATTCAGGGGTGTCTACTAATCCTCACAAGATCTCTAGTATGACCACTTGGCCAATACCTACCAACACCAAGCAACTAAGGGGATTTCTAGGGTTAACTAGGTATTACAGAAAGTTCATTAGGGGGTATGGAGTTATCTGCAGACCATTAACCAATCTTTTGAAGAAGGGAAAGTTTAGTTGGGACAGGGAAGCTCAGCTAGCATTTGAATCACTTAAACAAGCCATGGTTACAGCACCATTTCTAGCACTACCAGACTTTTCTAAACCTTTTGTACTAGAGACTGATGCTAGTGGGAAGGGGGTAGGAGTTGTGTTAATGCAAGAAGGGAGGCCCCTAGCATTCATGAGCAAAATGTTATTCATCATGAATCAGGCATTATCAGTATATGAGAGGGAATTCTTGGCAGTACTCATGGCAGTACAAAGATGGAAACATTATCTGCATGGGCATAAGTTTGTAATCAAAACTGATCAACAGGCTATTGGACGAGAAGGTGATGACTCCAATACAACAAAGATGGATAACCAAACTGTTGGGGCTAGATTATGAAATTCAGTACAAGAAAGGGCAAGAGAACAGGCTGTTGATGCTTTATCTAGGAGGGAAACAGAAGACATGAGTTGTTTATCCATCACCACCATTACCCCTAATTGGATGAGAGAGATAGCACAAAGCTACATAGGGGATGACACGTTTCAGGATATCCTATCAGCCAACACTATTAATCCTACTGCTTATCCTGACTATTCTATCACTGGGGATCTTATCAGGTACAAGGGCAGGTTATGTATAGGGAAAGGAGAGAATGTGAAGAGTATGATCTTAACAGCCATGCACAATTCATCTTATGGGGGTCACTCTGGCATTCAAAGTACATACATGAGGGTCAAGAAAAAATTTTATTGGCCTAAGATGAAGGCTGATGTAAGTCAACGGGTGAAGGAATGTGAGGTCTGTCAAAGGAACAAACATGACACTGGGGCCTATCCAGGTTTATTTCAACCATTGGCTATTCCAGAACAGGCTTGGAGCCACATATCAATGGATTTCATTGAGGGATTGTCTAAATCACAAGGGAAGAGTGTTATTTTGGTAGTGGTTGATAGATTAACTAAGTACTCTCACTTTTCAGCATTATCACATCCTTATACTGCCTTAACAGTAGCTACTCATTACCTGGACACTATCTATAGGCTATATGGGTTACCCTACACATTGTCTCTAATAGAGATAAAGTTTTCACCAGTCTTTTTTGGAAGGAGTTATTCAGACTGATGGGGGTGCAACTGAACATGTCTACAGCTTATCACCCCCAAACAGATGGCCAGACAGAGAGGGTCAACCAATGCCTGGAGAATTATCTGAGGTGCATGGTGCACCACAACCCTAAGGGATGGGTGAGATGGCTCTCATTGGCTGAATTTTGGTATAACACTAACTATCATTGCAGTCTGAAGACCACACCATTTGAGGCATTGTATGGATATGCCACACCACTGGGTACAGTGGGACAATATCTAGGAACTCAGAATGAAGATGCAAGACAAGTTATACTTTAGAGGGAGGAGGCAAAGAAGGTTATCAGGGAAAATTTGTTACAAGCTCAGTATGGAATGAAGGTGAATGCAGATAAAAACAGACAAGAACGCACTTTTGAGGTTGGGGACCAAGTCTTTTTGAAATTACAGCCTTTTAGGCAAAATTTAGTTTCCCTCAGGAAAAACCTAAAATATCCTCTAAATACTATGACCCCTACTCAATTTTAGAAAAAGTGGGAAAGGTAGGAAAACTTTTGGATTTGTAGGAGGGTTCGCGCATTCACCCGGTGTTCCATGTCTCCCTCCTCAAACCAAACCTGGGATCCAATCATACAACCACCATTGATCTACCGCTCACCACACTAGAGGGAGATTTCACCATTGCACCTACTGCAGTATTGAAAATGAGGACCCTAGATCAGCGCGGAGTTCCAACCCCCCAGGTTTTGATCCAGTGGACCAATTCGGCACCCCATGAAGCAACTTGGGAGGATCTGAAGTTCATTCGAAAAAAGTTTCCTAATTTTGATCCTTGGGGTCAAGGATCTTTCAATTAGGGGAGTATTGTCATGAAATTAGAGGTGCAGGACGGGATCGACAGAAAAGGGGGAGAGACGAACCCTAATTGCAAACAAATCGAATTAGAAAGAAAGGATTTGAGAAAATTCGGGCCAGTAACTCTAATTGAAAAGAATGCCGAGTCGGGTCAGGAGAAAGAAAGGATGCCGCTCTAGGAATTAAAAGAGAATTAGAACCAAGAGAGAAATGGGCCTGAGTAATGTTTTTATGGGCCTAGGAACAATTTTATTATTTTTGATTAAGCTATGTTTGAGGCCCATTGTAGAAGGGCAAACTAGTAGTTTTAAATTAAGTGGTCCTCATGACACATGTTGTTAAATAGGAGGAACAACTACTGGAATGAACAATTAGTTACAGCATATTCAATCATCTTCTCTCTCTTTCGTCCTTTCTACTTCCTATTTCTTCTCTCTCAAGTATCAATACATCTTCAAGCTCTTTTCTACCGAGAAATTACCCAGAAAAATTACAAAAATATATCTAAACACTACATAAAACCTAATGAAAATGGGATGGAACACATTTGGAAATGCAAATAGCATTATCCACGTTTGAGAAAGTACAATATAAAGTAAAGACGGATATCCAGTGTACAAAATAACAAAAAAATTATTCACAATCTAAATACACAGCATACAACTAAGTCATGACATTGAATAAAATATAATACCTATACAAAAAACTCAATGAACTTAATGTTATTAATTCGAAAACCTTAGATTAAACCCAATATAGATCTAGAACTTTCTAGATAAATTGTGGTGTATTAAGTTTCATATGAATTTTCATACAAATAAATAAATGGACTAGAAAATCTACAAATCTTAAGGTTTTTATGCAATTTTTGTTAGAAAAAGGAAAAAAAAAATCATAAACCTTGGAATCCCAAAGGTTTTGAATCCGATGAACTTCTAATCGAGGAGCATGAGGATGTCGTCTCCGACCCGATCTTGGATCTATAGCCTTTGATAGTGGACATGTATGGCTCTCACTTTTGTAGATCTCATCGTTGTCGCGGCTCTAATCCTTCAGCGGATCGATCGGACATATTTAGTGCGTGGAGAAGGAAAGAGCGAGTCCCCGTGAGAAAGGGTTTTGTTTCATATAATTAACCAACTCTTGAAAACAAATTAGCAGCGGTTGTTCCAAAGGAACCGCCTCCTGTGTCTAGTTATTGGAGTCGCTTCCCGGACAATCGTCACCCGTGTTTAATTATTGTAGTCGCTTCTAGGACAACTGTCTCCCGTATATGATTATTGGGGTTGCTTATTGGGCTAACCGCCTCTTAGCGCTTATTGGCAGCGGTTCCAATTGAAAAACCACCTCTCATGTTGGGTTATTGGAGGCGTTTTTATATAAACTGACTCGTATATAATTTTTTGAGAAGGTTCTAATTTGAATCGTCACTTATGAAGCGACTCTAAATTAATTTCTTGCACTAGTGTGTGCTCATCTTCAGGGTAAAAGCCATAAGCTACCCTTTTTTTTTTCTCAAAAACTGAATATACAAAATCCTTTGATCTCATGCATACAGATGTTTCTCTTGTATCTCTTTCCATTTTAGATTGCAAGTCAATATAATAAATAAATTTGATTTTGTAAATCTTTGTAACAATTCCTGCCAACTTCATTTCCTGTAGTCTCACCATACATGATACTATACATAATTCTTTGGTACAATTTGAATCTCATGTTCGATTGATTTTGGCAATAGTAATCCAGTCTTGTAGTTTCTAATTTTATGTACATGTCAACAACATATTATAGCAATAACCTTCTAATAGAGAGAAGTTTGGATTTCTTGAGACTTCTAACTTTTAGTCTATAACAACTATATTGTCAGCATGAGATTTTTTGTTATTATTATTTGCTTTATCAACAATTACCAATAGAAATAAACAACAATTAGAAATATTAAAAAGTATGAGAAAAATAAATATAAAAAACACTATATGGTACTTAATCTCAAGAATCATAATCGATGTCATTGTTTACAAACTCAAATTGTTTCAAATCTCAAATTGCATTTATCTCTTGTTTGTTCACATATCTTAGAAATATATTAATATCGATACAAAAACTTCATTAATAGTTTTTAAATAATATTTTTCGAGATATTTCAAGCCCACATAAAAAATTAAATTATCAAGTGTCGTTGACTACTTACTCTAAAACACAAGGATATATTTTAGCTAAGTCGTAATCTTTGAATACAGGACATCATACTTTATGACATTAGCATAGTATAAATTATGTAAATTATCTCCCCTATATATTAATGCAAAATACTCCTATCCTATTTGTCAATTCCCACACATTGTTAGCTTCGAAAAAAATTATAATGCTTCGATGTCACCGAACCTAATATTTACCTAATTTAATATTTTTCTTTTATATATTTTTACATAAATAAGAGAAAATTAATGTTTTCTCTTTTCCAAATATAAGTCCAATTTCCAATTTTTGGCGTTGAGAATTTTTAAGTATTTAGTGTGAATTGATATTAATCTTGAATGAGTAGTTTTGGAATAATCATGTAGGTATATAATAGTTTAAAAGTTGTAGCAGTGAGTAATGTTAGATAAATATACTTTTAAAATAATATCATTTTAAGTAGAATTTGGTGGTGTTAGTATGAACAAATTATTTCTAATTTTCAGAATAATTAAAATTGAAAATGTGATGGAAACTATTCTGTACAGCGTTAACAATTTATTTTCTTTGTGGCATAGCCCGATTTGGGCGAGGATTGTAGTGATCAAATGGGCCAAACTTTGGCTGATTCTGGGCCAACCCACTAAGCCCAATTTGCGGGTGTAAATTTGATTCCTTAAACTCATCAATCCATTTTTACATATTTTCACTCAATATAAAATCTTAGACAAAATTAGAAATATGATAGGATTTTGTTTATATCGTTTACACAGTATTAAAAATCTATTTTAAAGAGTTTTGTCTTATAATGTTTAGTAGATTAATCTTATAATTTAATAGAGTCTTTTATCTTTGTAAATCTTGATTTAACTCTTGTGTATTTGTTTTATATAGATAAGTATGAAATCCTTATTATATGAAATAAGAACTCTTTCAAGAAAGTTGTATTATATAGGGGTGTGCAACTGGTCCATACCAGTAAATCGGAATTTTGGAAATCCTTGAATCGGAGACCGAATCGAAATTTACGGTCCTGCTCCGGACCGGAAAATTACGAGTTCGGACCGGGCCGGAACCCGAAAAACTCATTTTTATGAACCGTAGACCGAATCGGATTATTATCGGTCCGGTCCACATTTCCGGTAGTTTGCACACCCCTAGTACTATGTATATCACTAGGCGTTTTGATGAAAAATACAACTGTGAGGACGAGAAAAACAGAAAGATGATCTATTCATCCATTGCTCCATTTGAGAGAGTTATTTGAGTTCGTGTTCGATCGAACGAGAAGATTTTAGAAGTAATTCTTTTCATTAATTTTTGTAATATTAATAGAGAGTTCATTGTTTTTTTCGTATGTAAAACATTACTAGTAATACACTTTTTGGTCTAAGGTCGCGATTTGTGAGTTATTTTAACTCATAGACAAAAATCATTTATTCGTCTTTCTTTAATTCACTAGTATGTTAGTAAAGATGTTTCAACATCACCACTARCATTRRTKTYAAAYAHRTTCATGCAAGTTATTGAAAACTTTCAAAAAAGAATATATATATATATATATATATATATATATAATTTATTAATTATAAAAAATAATTGAGTTTTTCTTAGTTTAAATAAAAAAAAAAAGTGTATTAATTTCTACATTAGATAATATTGTTATTTAAAATTTTAAGCCCTAATTTTTAATTTTAGAATAAGTGATGTATAATTATTTTTTTGGTAATATTTCACGGAGATTTGAACTTAGATGTTGATGATTCTTGTTTATCATCAAAAATTATAAATTTTAGATATATTATTTATACCAATTGTTGGGAATTCTTCATTGACTTGAGCATTTGGTCACTTGTAAATCTTTTTGCCGACATATTAAGTAAAGAAATAACTATTGCTATTGGTATTTTATTTACTTAAATTATAGCAATTTGGTCTTCGAAATTATAATAGTATTATGTCTTCTTTAATTTGTATAAGTAGAAGCTAGTATTAAACTTTCCAAAAGTATAATTTCTTTTGAAGTTAGTGTCAATTCTCATGTGATGATGAGTGTAGAAAGTGTATTTTAAAAAAATGACGTATGTAAAATAAAATTGTATAATAGCATGAGAGATCAAATATTGCATAATTATTCTAGTTACATATCTAGGGAAAGAGTGTTTTTTTTATTGTATAATAGCATGAGAGATCAAATATTGCATAATTATTCTAGTTACATATCTAGGGAAAGAGTGTTTTTTTTATTATTATTAGCATGATGCAATTGTAAGTCGATTCCAAAATATGATAACTCGATAAGAATAATAGTAATTTTTTTTCTTAAACCCTTATTAGATTTTATACTTGTTATTTAATATGATGATTTCTTGAGTATAATTTTAATAAATAAAAATTTTTATTGTGTTTGTGCTCCACCCCTCTGTGTGTGTATGTGTGTTTTGATGTTCTCGTAGTAGTATCAATGGTATAGATAATAACAATTCTCGCATATTTATCACATATGATGAATATGAAATTATAATTTCATGTTTACCACTCGTCACTTGTATATTTATCTGAACGCATTTCATGTACTCAAAAACCCATATATGCCAATTGATCACCTAGGACCCTTTTTTTTTTTTACGGTAATTATGCCTTTTATTTTACAAAGAAGTATTCGACTACGTGATTGTATGCTCCATATAAATTATTAACATCAAAATTCCGTACTGAAAGCATACAAACGTAAGTCGCAAGCTTGGATTCGAGTACAAAAAAGCGCAGACGTATATATATGCTTTAGCCAACACTAGAATCTTGAAAAGCAGCAATTATTCATTTCATCAAAGCATTTTTCGTCATGCTTCTTCATCTTTTCTTTTCTTTTTTCTTTTTTTTTTCCCAATCCTTCTTTCTTTCCAAAACTTCACTTTTAAAATCCATCCACCAATTTTCTAGGAGGAATAGTGTTTCCTTTTGCGCTTAATTTAGTGTTTAAAAAAATGCAAAGCACTGACGCCGATCGTGACTTTGATACAGAGCTGGGCCTAGTAGGGTCAAATAGAGTAAAAATACGATTAGACGAGCCTAATAGTAATAAAAAAAGAAAAACAAAAAAACATAGATAGTGAAGGAGCCTAACGCATGGGCGAAGATTAAACGGGGTTAATGTCATCACCGGCAATACCAATTTGAGAACACAGTCTAGTTGGGTTCAATCATAAGATACAACAGTGATCACGCCCCAAAATTTAGGCACACTATCACGTATATATAAATTAAACTTAATCGTTGGGGTGGCCGTGGCTCTCAACTATATATTCAAACCCTTTAATGGTGGTTCAGAAAAGTTAGAATTAATTACAAAAATTTTATAGTCTAATTTATTAAAAAGAGAAAAATATGTATTTACTTTTAAAATTAGAAACTATGATATTTGTTATGTAGAGTAAATAAAAATCTCCCGTAGTTATATCGTTGTGATTTTAAAGATAAGCGAGTTTTTTTATTTTTTAATAGACTAAATCTTCGAAGCAATTAATGTAGTTCTCCGGAAAAAATATTACTTAAAGTTTAAAAAGAAGTACGAGTGAAATGTCAAATTAATTAAATAGTGTTAGGTATTAGTCACATTTAACAATATATAGCAAAACTAATGATTTTAACTATGATTGAGGCTAACATATTGAGATTAAACCGGGCCACACACAAATAAAAAGTACTTAAAATCCTTAACATAGTTTATATATAGATCCATGAGTAAGATGGTGTTTGGCTGAGTTTATAAGCTTTTCAAAATATTTTATAAGATGTTTAATAGCTTGTAAGCAATTTTAATTTATTTGGTATTTTTTAAAAAAAGAACTTTTAAAATGCAAACATAAGCTCTTTAAAAGCTTATAAGCTCCTAAAAAATAAATATCTCCACTCCACCTTATTTTTATCATCTTATAAGCTCTTTTTATTTTGAATATAAAATGTTTAATAAATTATTTTTAAAATAAAACTTAACAACTTATCAACTTCTTATACAACTTATCAAATATAAGAACTTATAACATATTTTAAATAAATTTAGCCGAAACGAATTATTAACCAAACTGATTAAAGTGTCTCACGTGGTGAACAATCCATTAATTATTAAACTATAAGAGCAATTTGGGCTTCATTTTGGTCCCTTTTCTATTGAGTGCATATCGTGAGAGGGATAAAGTGGTGAAAGTCGAACCCGGATTTTTAATATAAACATGAGAATTTCTACACACTCCACTCGACAACTATCTTTCTTATCCTTATAATAAGATGAACAAGTGCGTGCTTTTAAGTTTGTGCATAGGTCCTACAATTTTCACGTGAGCACTTTATGTTTTCTCCTCATGAGTATGCACATTGCCTCATGATTGCAACCTTCACATGTTTGGACTTTAATGTTAAATAGCAGCCTTTGTGCATGGAATGTCCAATATCTCATTTGAGTTGTTAGAGAAGAGTCATTTGATAACTACAAACCACTTTAACACTTCGATTATATACGTGCAGACGATTATGTGTTGACGATTGTTTATTACTTTACACTTAATTTCTTATTCGACTTGACTCTGTTGTTTTAATTAATCACCTGATCTAAAAGTTTAAACCATTGGAGTAACAATTTATTTAATATATAATTATTCGGCGATATGATCCATTATGGAAATATTTTATCATAAATACTTTAGTGATAACATTAACTTCTCATATAATCTAAACTATTGCATAAGAATATTACTTTACATTTGTTAATATTTTTTTCTTTTTAATTTTTTTTTTTATTTAACATTTAATACAACCAAAACTCATACGATTACATGATATTTCTATATTATTGTCGCCAACTGTTAATGATGAATTTCAAACTACACTGTGCATTTTCATACTACACGGTGCAATTTCATACTTATATTGTATACGGTTGGAATTCCATACTGCTAATTTTATACTTTTAATCATTTTAGGCAAATTTTCACACTATACCGTGAGATTTCATACTATATCAAGCAATTATTTTATTCAATATGTCACACTAAAATACAATATTTTTTTTCAAGATTTTTCATACTATATGAAATTCAAATTGATAACGTGGATTCATACTAAAATTTCATAAAATCAATAAAATTTTATATTATTACATTTTAGATTTTTTACTACTATTATCAAATTCATTACTCTACTAAAATTCAAAAAATCAATAAAAATACCATTATATTTTAAAGTTCATACTACTATTATCAAATTACATGTCAGTCCTACCAGATTACAAACTACATTATGCAGGGGTTTTCTTTTTTCCAAAATTTTAGATTGGACTGTCAAGATTTATATTAAATTGCACAAGATAATTTTATACTACACAATATCTTCAAAACAAAAATACATACTAGGGATACCATTATTATTATTATTATTATTATTATTATTATTATTATTATTATAGGTGTAGGGGTAGTTTTGATTATTTAAGTTATAATTTGGATTAAATATGATATATTTGATTAAATGAGATAAAATATTTTTATTAGAATATTTGGAATTAATGGTAATAATAGCGTAGTAAATAAGAATTTTTCCTAATTATACTTCAGTAAAGCGATTTTTTTTATTGTTCCTTTTAATTCTCTTTTCCGCAAACATTGATTCCTTTTTCTTTTCAATTAGCCTCCTCGGCAAGTAAATGACTTGTGAAATAATATGTAAACTTATCAATCTCATGTGAGATAAAAGATAAAGTTGCCATATAGAGCAATCATCTCCTGGTGAACATAAGTCACCGAAATCTTTCTCAGGACGTGGACTATGTTCTGTTTTTCCATTGATTATTGCATTTTATTGAGGGATCATTGATTGTGCATATACATTGGAGACATGTTTATATTTATTTCGTGACAGAAACCTAGCTCTTTTTTTCTTTTTACGGGTAAAGTTTTGATTTTTTTTCCCTATGATAGTGATGGGATGATAAACCATTGGTAATGTTTTTGTGGATAATTCCAAACCCAGTTCATAATTTTTATTCATTTATTTAGCATCATTTTTAGAGTATATCATTTGGGTATGATACAAGCAACCCAGTATTGTTTTTGTTTATTTGATTAATAAATTTGATTAAATGAACACATGTCCTTTCACTAGAGCTTGACACAAATGGCTCAAAGCGCGCGTATCGTTATTTTTATTAATAAACCGGAGAGAGATATATGAAAATTTAAAAAGAAAATAATTATGTTTCAGCACATTATTTACATTTTATCTTATCAAATAGTTCAATTTATTTTTTTAAAATAATTCATTTAATCAATAATTATTATAATATTTCATAAATTTTACTATTCTCACACTCACATAACTCCAACTACTAATTATCTTCAATTAATATTTTATTTTTTAATTAAATTAATTTTAATCATTACATAGTCACTTCATATTTATTTTTTAAAAAGCTTAATCAATAATGTCTCTTCTTCCCAAAATTTTTAAATTTTCAAATGAGAACCATGTTCTTTTTTGTGAACATAAGGTTAATTATAATTTTTAGATCTAATTAAATTGATAGACTAGATTTTTTATATATTTTCTTATTTGATTAAAACTATTATGATTATACAATAACACATATATATATATATATATATATTGGCCAATTGGTCCAATTATTAAAATGGGTCCGTAGGGACAAATCTCAACAACTCATTAGGTTTAGATCTGATGGATATAAATTAAATGGAGAATGATTGACTAATAAATATATAACATGTATTATTGCATACTTATACTACTAATTGTGCATCATCGGACATGTAAATGTGCATTAACAAACTATTAAATGTGCAGTAAAACTGTTTGAAATTGGCTTGGAGAAACATGACATATAATGCAAACATCATTCTTATTCTAATAATGCATCGATTTACTTCTAAATGTGCAATAACATTAGTCTAAATGTGCATTGAATTTTTATTTTTTATTATTTGGTTTGGGAAATAATTTCAATTAGAATTTTTAAAAATACAAATTTGTTGGGAAAAATGGTATGGGTATTGTTCCTTAGGTCGTAAGGAATAATATGGTGTAATTTATCTTGGCAATATTTATGTTTTTTGAGACTTATAGAGAGATTTCAATAGAGAAGAATTATTAATTGAGGAGAGAAAGAAATATAAATTACTTAATTTATATTAGTTATTAAATATTAATACTCATTTAAATGTTAATTGATACATTTTTAAAAATCTATTGATGCACATTTAAAAAGACATAGATATATTTGTCACCCAAACTAATTTATATCCATTGGATCTAATGTATTGGATGGCTGTGATTTGGACATACGGGCTCATTATAAGAAATGGACACATTGGATCCACTCCCTGTGTGTGTGTGTGTGTGTGTGTGTGTGTGTGTATATATATATATATATATATATATATATTAATGCAAAATTCTCATATCCTATGTGTATGTTTCACATGCTTTGTTAGTTTTGAGAACAACTCTGGTGCTTTGGTGTCACCAAACCTAATATCAACCTAATTTAATATTTTCTTTTATAAGTTTTACCTAATTTAATATTTTTCTATCATTATATTTTTTCTAATTTAATATTTTCATTTTACTATATATTACCTAATTCAATATCTTCTTTATCATATTTTGCTAATTTAATATCTTATTTTTATTATACTAATATACAAAAATAAATAAGTCATAATTAATTATAAAAATATATATAATTTGAATTAATTCTTATTTATAATGAAAGTTGAAATAAATTTATTTTTAGAATTTTAAATATTCTATTTAAGAAAAATACGAGTTATATAAAACTATAAAATAAATATTAAATATATAAACTTAAATTTGAATATCTAATCCTAATATAGAATAACATTAATAATTTATATGAGAAATTATTGTTACGCAAAAAAAAAAAGAAAAAAAAAGAGAAACAATAACAACAAAAACTAATAATAACAAATTATTACACCTAGGAAAATAAATATTAAAAATATTCTAAATTTCTAATGTCTTACGCAGGAAAAAAAAGAATAAAGAAAAGAAAAAATAATATTACATATACACAAGTTAGATATACGATGTTTTTTAATAAAATTATCAGTGCCTTATAAATTTTAATTTTTTATATCACATAACATTGCGACACGCGGGTGTTGTATTTTTTATATTCTTACAAATTCAAATTTCTACGGGTTTCCTTTCAAGTATATGGTATTTTGCTATGTCTTACAACTAATTTCGTGACTCCGATGTAAAAATAATTAAAATTATCTATTATGAAAACAATCTTACTGTAATTAGAACAAATAATTTTTCGATTTATGTGTAAAAATTATTTATTGTGAAGAATAATCATTGTGTTAATAGAAAAATAATGTTACGATTTGTGTATACCATTTTTAATATTATTCTTTTAGTATTCGGGTGTTAAACTAATATATATAATATATATATATATATATATATATATATATATATATATATATATATATATGTGTGTGTGTGTGTGTGTGTGTGTGTGTGTGTGTGTGTGTGTGTGTGATGAACCATGTTACGATATATATATACTGATAGGAATTATTCCTATCGATTATTTTAAAAGTTTTATTTGCCATTCTAGACACTTAAATTTGTTAGAATGTTTAGTAGATTAATCTACCAAATAAGTAAAGCTCTTTATTATCTTAGTAAGTTTTTTATTAGTACTTATTTACTTAAGGGTCAATTCCCATATAAACCATTAGTGAAATGTTTTTTTCCAAATAGGCCATTGAAATCTCAACTTCCCATTTAATCCAAAAATTATATTAGCGTACTAAATTACCCTTTATAACTATTTTATTTTATTTTTCGAAAATTCAGTACTACACGTGTAAAATTCGGAACTACTCGTGTACATTCAGAAATACTCGTGTAAATTCAAAACTACTCGTGTAAATTTCAAAACTACTCATGTAAATTCAAAACTACTTGTGTAAATTGACGAACCACTCATGTAAATTCAGAACTACTCATGTAAATTTCAGGACTACTCTTGTTAATTGAGAACTACTCGTGTAAATTTTGAAAAATTACACACTATTTCACATAGTTTTTGAAAAATTACATACTATTTCGCATAATTTGTTGAGAAATTAGATACTACTTTGCATAAATTGCATACTATTTCACAAAATTTTTGAAAAATTACAAACTACCTTGCATAAATTGCATACTACTTTACAAAATTTTTGAAAAATTACAACTACTTTCCACGATTTTTGAAAAATGACATACTACTTTGCCAAAACCTAATAGATTTGGTGTGCAATGTTATTTTATACACAAAATATACGTATGGGATTTTCTCACTCTCTCTCTCTTTACAAATATATATAATCTCCATTTTTCCTCACAAGCACAAATTCTCTCTCCTCATTCATTCAGTTCTTATGAGTTTGAATCATTCTCTCTCCTCATTCATTCAATTCTTATGAGTTTGAATTGAAAAAACGCCTTTGCAATCACAGAAAATGGCCGCTTCTATTACTTTCCTCCTCTCTCTGTTTCTCTTCATTTTGGGCCGAGCCCAATCCCAAACCCGGCCCACGCCAGCAGCCCCGCCACCCGCCCCCGACTCCTGCAACAGAGTACTCCTCTCCTACACATACACCGGCAGAAGAGCAGTGTCCCCGATTTTGCGCTCGGATCCAACCCGACAGGCCTACCGGTTCGAATCATCAAGAACCTAATTTCAATCATCAAATAACAAAAAAGAATGAACATATTATTCCCTGCTTTTTACGCAGACCTAATCTTCGATTTTGCGCTCGGATTTCTGCATTTATCGCTCCTCGAGATCCTTTTGTTCTTGATGGTTGTGGTCTTTTCTTCCTGGAATTTCCTCTTTCTCCTTGATTCGGTGGGTTGTGGAGATGATGGGGTTATTAGAATAGAGATGGGTGAATTTGGGGGTGCGTTTTCGTGAGATTCCAGTGATTTGACGGCGAAATGTGGCGAATTTCTAGGTCGAGGGGTAGAGGAGTGGGCTGTGGTGTGGAGGATGTGAGGCGGAGGGAGCGGCAGGGAGTGGCGGCGGTTGATGTCGAGATTTGTGGGTTGTGGGGTCTGGGGTGTAATGAGATGGTTTGGAGAAGAAATAGGTTAAATGAGAATTATAATTTAATGTTTTTTAGTGATAGGGTATTTTTGACATTTTATATTATAATTTTGATTTAATGAAGAATTTGACTTAAATGGGATGTAAATAATGTTAAAGAATTATTTGGGAATTGAGTATGATCTAAGTATACTATATGAGAATTATCCCTTTACTTAATATGTCAAGATGTTTATCTAAATTTTGTTATGTGAAACTAGGAATCTTTCAAGTAGGTTTATACGTTGTAGTATATATAACTTACTTGGCTTTTGATGAAGGACGTGAATCATACAGAGAGAAAAACAGAAAGTTCACTAAGCATCAAGGTTAAAAGTTTTACGGCCTTATCTCTAGTAATATCAATTTTGGCCTGAGGTCATGACCTATGAGTTTATTTAAATCGGTAAGAATTATAAAAAAGTGTTCTTTTACAGTTTTTCACTAAAATACATAAATATTTATAGGGTTGGGTTCAAATGAAAACCATGCCCTTATTTGCGAACTTGGGAACTAGTGCTCTTATTATAGTAATACTTTTATTACTTATTATAGTAATACTTTTATTATACAATCACAGTATGCTTTTATTATACAATCCTAATACTTTTAATCAAATAAGAAAATACACAAAAAATCTGATTCATCCATTTAATTAGATTTAGGAATTCACAAATAAATAGTTCTAAGTTGAACATACTCTCTCTCTCTCTTATATATATATATATATATATATACACACTATGCCAGAAATTGTTCCACCAATTATATGGGTGAACGTGGAAGTAGCCCACATGAAAACGAACACTGCTACCTAGTGTTTAGATTCTAAGTTATATATCACCCCTTTAATTGGTTTCAGGCATAGAAATTATGATTCGTATTTATCATTTTAATAAAAATAATTATCAATTAGTCCACGAAATAATCAGCTAACTTAATTTACAATTTTAGCTGGGTCCACAAGGACAATCATAACTCGTCCTGAAGCAATCAAGAATTGACCTTTCACAGTTAAATCTTGGCCGTAAGTGTTTTATAAGTGGGACCTGAAGTTGATTGCATCACATAATATCTATTTTCCTTTTCTCTCCCTCGCGTGTGAGCTGTGAGGGCAAAAAATATCTAACTATTTAGGGTAAATACTCGTGTCTGATAAATGTGTTATGACTCATCGTATTATTTAATACAATAATATAATATATTGGTTTTTTTTTATAATTATACTTGAAATTACTAATTTTTATACATTCCGAATTCATACTATAATTTATTAGTTTTTGTACCACGATATACAGATACTATGATGTATTGATTTTTATATAATAATTCATTGGTTATAAAGTCTTGGCATGAGGGATGATTTGTTAGTTCGACCCGACAAAAGTATGACCCACTTAAACCTGGCCCAATGGAACCAAAATCGAGCGTAAAACCGTAATCGTAACTGCGATCAACGGTTCAAAAATCAGATTTGTGGCCAACGATTTTGTATCGTATCAGAATCGGCTTCAACAATTTTCGATTCCAATTCCAAGTTTTAAACTCGTGAAACTGGCAGTTTCGAAGCCGTAACAAAAAATAGCAAAATTCCTAGGGATTTTTCCCTCGATTTTCAAGGAAAATCCCTCGGTTTTGGTCAAAATCGACTGAAAACTTCCCTCGGAAAAACCCTCCTCGAAATCTTTTTTCGAGGGCATATTTCCCTCGGAAATCTGAAACCGAGGGAATTCCGAGGGAAAACATTCCCTCGGAAAACCGAGGGCAAATCGAGGGACATTATTCCCTCGGAATTCCGAGGGAACAATGTCCCTCGGAACACCTAGGAATTTGTCTTCCCTCGGAATTCCGAGAGAAAAATATTCCCTTGGATTTTTGATATTTCCGAGGGAATATCCCCTCGGTTATATTTTTTACATTTCTTTTACGTTTCCGAGGGATTACCGGGGTATTTTTCCCTTTGTTTTAATCTTTTTTAATTAATTTTTAATTTTAAATTTTAATTTTAATTCCTGTTCAATTATTAAAATTCCCAAAAATTTGAAAAAGTAATTAAAGAAAAGACAAATAAATAAACCAATTATTATAAAAAATATTTGAAAATTTAAGAATAATTACATGCGTTCGACACGGTAACAAAGTTTATATGAACCGTAAAAATGTCTTATGGATGGGGAGGGGGGTACTGCTGCTGCTGATGGGGAGGGGGCAACTGCTGTTGGAAACGAGCATATAACTCAGCCATCTGGGCATTCATCCGCGCCTGAAATTCCTCCTGCTGCTGGCGCTCCTCCGCACGTTGTCGCCTTTCCTCGGCTGCCTCCTCCGCACGTTGTCGCCTTTCCTCGGCTGCCTCCTGCTGCATCGCCTCAACCTGCGCCCTCTGAACCTCGACCTGCGCCTCGATCTCTCTTACGTGGCTCCTATCAGCCTGGGAGGAGGTGGAGAGCAGCCCTTTAATAAACCCTTCGTAGCAGCGCGCCGGTGCCGTAATGCCGTCCCTTGCTCGACCCGACGACGCCGAGGAAAACCAGGTCCTTGTCAACCTCACTACTCCCCTCCTGAGAAGAAGACGCACGTTCCTGTTCCTGGGTCAGCTGTCGCTCGTACTCCTCCTGAAATACAACTCGTTATTAGAATTCTACGTTAAAATAAAATAATAAGTTAAAAATAAGAAAGAGACTCACATTATTATTAGTAGATCTCGTATTGATCCACACGCCGTCTTTCTTTTGGTGCGTACGTTTAAAAAGATCGTAGCACGTAGCCGGCGCACCCGTCTCCCGCTCCTGTATTCAAATAGAATTTTTAAATAATTAACATTAAAATTAAACAAATAAATATTATATTATTATATTCTAAAATTACTTACTATATCCAAAGCATAGTCGATAGTAGATCTAGCACCCCCCGTGTACTTCGACATCCCAGTCTCCGGCCCAGCAGGCTCGCTCATCCTATTCTGGCTGCACTGCTCGGATTTAGCCTTGTTCTCGGGCTTATCCCACTCAACCTTCCAAGCCCTAGTTGAAATGGATGATATATATAAGATACGATATAAATTATATGTTATAAATAAAAAATTCTAATTTAATAAGAAAACACATAATAGAATCGTTTACCTATAGACCTCCTCGAGGAGGCACTCCGGCCGACCACCACCATGAGAGTTAATATGCTGCTTATACTCGTTAAGCTGCCTCCCGTAAAGGGCTCCGATCATCGAAAAAATACTTTCCGTATGTCTTTATCACTATACTCCACCGGGTCCCAATAACAAACTCCTGCAAAATAAAACAATAATTATAATTCAATTGAAACATATGATTGTGTTTTTATGGTAAATATTAACAAATTTGGATACAAAATAATAATTGGAGATCCCTCTCAAAGATCATACGGAGTATAGTGGACACCTTGTCCCCTGTGCTGTGCAGCCTGTATTCAATTGTGTTTTTATTTTTTTACGAATAAAATATAATCATAATGATAATTATAATTTTAAAATCATCGATTTACTTACTTCGTCCCTGCAATATAAACCTGAGTCATACCCCTCTACGGTGTGACCAACTGTCATCGGGTCGGTGATGTACCCGCGTCGGATGGGGTCTGCAATGGTGTATGCGACGTCGACTTTTGCGTAGGGGTCTGCGTCGCTGTATGATCACTACCGAGACCCATGTAGTCGGTATCGAAATCAGCTAAACGATTAGCCGACCCCATATCTGATGGGCCTACGTTACCGGATCCTCGACGCAGTGACATCTGATAAATTTATTAGATAATAATACGAGCATTTTACAAAATACCAGTATATATTAGACACCAAAAGGTATTAATAAACCCAAATTAAAAAAGTTAGTTATTAAAAAAAGTGTGTTTTACAATAAGAACAAATTACATATATTTCAACTAAACTAATCACTTTCGCTATTAAATGTATCATCAAACTCATCTTCATCCGTATCTTGATCTGTATTTTGATCGGTAAATAACTCTTCTTCTGTATCAACATTTGTCTCATTATTACCAAGTTCCTCCACGTAATTATCATTGAGGTCGTGCAACTGAAAATCAAAATCGTCGATTTGAATCGGATTGCGTGTATCTATAGCTTCCTCTTAAAATGATTCTTCTGGTAGAGGCTCGATAAACTCAACATTTGATCTCGCCTTGATTTTACACGTTGCCCACCAGTCCATTTTATCTCGTCTCAAACTTGGGTATGCACAGTAGTATACTTGTGCAGCTTGGGAAGCAAGTACAAAAGGTTCATATCGATTGAACCTACGCGTATGATTGATATCGACAATCTTATAATTTGGATGGCCTCTCATGCATTAACAATATCTACACAAGCTTATTTATTACTAAATTGGACTCTAATTAATTATTTATTCCTAAATTGAAACCTAATTATGTAATTATTACTAAATTAGATCCTAATTAATTTATTATTCCAAAATTGGACCCTAATTATGTAATTATTACTAAATTGGCCCCTAATTGTGTAATACTTACTAAAATGGCCCCTAATTAATTGATTATTCTTAAATTAGCCCCTAATTAATTAATTATTCTTAAATTAGCCCCTAATTGTGTAATAATTACTAAAATGACCCCTAATTAATTGATTATTCTTAAATTGGCCCCTAATTGTGTAATAATTACTAAAATGACCCCTAATTAATTGATTATTCTTAAATTGGCCCCTAATTATGTAATAATTACTAAAATGACCCCTAATTAATTGATTATTCCTAAATTGAACTCTATTCTAAAACTAACCCTAAATTGAACCCTAATTCTAAAATTAACCATAAAACTTAAATTAAAACCCTAATTAAAAATTAAAACCTAAACTGAAACCCTAATTAAAAATTAAAACCTATATTGAAGGCAAATTATTAGTTGGACCCAGGTGCACCTTATAAGGTGCACCCATTCTCACATATAAAAGGTCATTGCAGAAATTACACGCGCCTTTTTCATTTGGGTTTTTTTGGGTACCTTCAACCACACGCGCTTCTCTGAAAAACATCCATCGCCAATCTGAACAAATTCGACCAAAAACTCTTTCCCCAATCTGAAGAAAATCAATCAAAAATTTCATTGCCAATCTGAACATAAATCAATGCGGCGAGAGATTAACAATCTATGCGGCGAGAGATTTATCATCACCTATTATTCTCCTTGATTTAACAACTGTTGGATTTTTCTTCGATTTTCATCATTTTTCGTCCACGATTTTCATCAGTTATCTGCCGAATCGATTGCTGTTGTACAAATTCTTTCAATTCTAAATGGACTTGAATCAATTACAAGTTCCAATCGACGCGAATCGGATCGAGGGTAAGTTGTTTTTTGAAGTTGATTTATTTTTGTATTGAATTAGGTTTAAACTATTTCTATTTTTAATGCTGTAGCTCTTCCGATTTGTGTTTCTACTGCAATTATTCCGGTTTCTGGGAATGGTGCGAGTTCGAACAATGATGAAAGTAGTTCTGTTACAGGAGCAGGTATATGATTTCTCCTTTTACGATTTCATGAAGGGAATGTGTGATGATCTGTGATTCTGTATGTGATGATATCTGAAATTAGAATGTGATGATATCCCTCGGTTTCATTCCGAGAAAGATTGGATTCCCTCGAAAATTTCAAAAAATAAAAAAATCAAAAAAAATAGAAAAAAAATAGGATTTATTTTCGGGACGCCGAGCGCGCACCCCTCCCCGCCCCGGTCGTAATTTCTTGGGTTTTCTTACTATTTTTTTACTATTTTTTCTATTTTTTCGGGCTTTTTTTTCTATTTTTCATCTAAAATCGGAAAAAAAATAGAAAACGCCTACGAAACGATCGACGCCCGACCCCCGTGGTTCCACGACGCCGAGACGCACCCCTCCCCACCCTGTTCGTGAAATGATGGGATCTCGTTTCTATTTTTTACTAATTCTTCTATTTTTTTGAGTTTTTTTTATATTTTTTTAATTTAAAATAGAAAATGCGTCTTAAACGATCGACGCCCGACCCCGTGATTCCACGACGCCGAGACGCACCCCTCCTACAATATGAAAAACTCACGACGCTACGTCACTTCGCGTTTCCAACCGAAGGAGTTTCATCGATCGATCGTATCTTGTTGTTGGTCGAATCCCACGACACGTGTGGATACGCACGTGCTAGTTGGTATTTTTCGATCGAAATCGGTTCAAAACCACCCCACGTGCCTAAGATGATAGGATCGGTTTTGTTTTTACGATTTTTCTATTTCATTCTATTTTTTTTATTTTTTATGAGAATTCCGAGGGAATCCAAAATCCCTCGGAATTCCGAGGGATTTCAATATTCCCTCGGTGTCATTCCGAGGGAGATTGAATTCCCTCGAAAATTTCAAAAATAAAAAAAATCAAAAAAATTAGAAAAAATTAGAAAAAAATAGGATTTATTTCCGGGACGCCGAGGCGCACTCCTCCCCACCCGGTCGTAATTTCTTGGGTTTTCTTACTATTTTTTCGGGCTTTTTTTTCCATTTTTCTATATTTCTTACCGAATTTTTTTATTTGACCTCGTGTGGTAGTAGTGGGTCTTCTACACTTCCACAGATTAAATATGGGGTAATTTTACAGTTAAAGTGATACGTGGTAATTGGTATCCTCAACTAATTTATTATTATTTTTAGTTGACCTCGTGTGGTAGTACGTAGTGGGTTTTCTACACTTCTACAGGATTAAATAAGGAGTTAATTTTACAGTTAAAGTGATACGTGGTAATTGGTATCCTCAACTAATTTATTACTTTTTTTCTTTGGTTTTTTTTTTAAATAATTATGAGGGAATTCAAAATCCCTCGGAATGAAACCGAGGGATTTCGTATTCCCTCGGAGACTTTTAAGTTTAAAAAATATTAAAACGAATATATTCCGAGGGATAGATATTTCCCTCGGTTTTTCGAGGGCTTTATTCCCTCGGAATTTCGTCGATTTTTGTCCTCGGTAACCAGGGTGGCAAATAATGGCGCCAGAATTTCGAGGTAATTACGAGGGAATCTCTTGCCCTCGAAAAAAATCGAGGGTTTTGCTGTCCCTCGGTTTTTCCCTCGGAAAATTCTGAGGGAAGACAGTTTACTCAGTTTTTCCCTCGAAAAACTGCTATTTTTTTGTAGTGAAAAGTCGATTCGGAATCGGTGGTTAGAATCGTCAGTTAAACGTGCGGGCTCCTTTAGTTTTATACACCACACACACACACACACAAACACACACACACACACACACATATATATATATATATATATATATATATTAATAAATTAATAAATAATATAATAAATTTATATATATATATATAAGAAAATATTATCAAGTTTTTAAATATTATAAATAGATAACTAATATTAATTTCGGTTAAAATAAGAAGCAGAACCGTGAAGGAGCTGTAGTCGGAACCAGAACAGTAAACCACCGTTCCCGTTTTGGAGAATCAGGAACCGGCAATTCAACTGTACTTGACAGTTTCAGAACCGCTGACCAAACCTAGATCCACTATTTAAAGAAAATTCAGAAGAACTGGAAGTAAAAATAATTTATCAAGTAAATATTAAAACTTATAATTTAATTATTTAGTTTGTGCCCTAAAGTAGTCAACCCACTCGATTTTGGGACTAATTGTTTTGGCCGTAGACGGTTTCGGTCGAGCCAATTCAAAAAAAAAAGTTTCATACTTTAAATTCTTAGCCTTAATTATTTAGTTTGTGCCCTAAAGTATGGAAATTTACCAGGTGGCACCTTCTGTAAAACCTTATTATCATTTAGTTACACGTGATGATATATGACATTAATACATGATGATATATGTTAGTTATAAGTGATTATATGTGACAAAAAATTTAGATTTTAGGGTTTATTTTTCCATTTAGGGTTTGATTTTTCATTTTTTAGGGTTTAATTTTTTCATTATAAGGTTTATTTTTTTTTTTTTTTATTTAACTTTTCATTTTTGGGTCCCGGCAAAAAATCTATCATTCTATCAGTTATATGTGATGATATGTGATAGAAATTTAGAATTTAGAGTTTAATATTCAATTTCGGGGTTTAGTTTTTCATTTTAGGGATTAATTTTCCATTTTTAGGGTTTAATTCTTTTGTTTTAGGTTTATGTTTTAAGTTTTATAATTTTAGATTTAAATTTTTAATTATTTGTGATGATATGTATCAGTTATATGTGATGATATGTATGTAAAATTTGAAGGTCTATGGTTTTAAAAATAAGTCTCAGTTTTATGATGTTGTTATCAATGTTAACCAACACTGACTATCAACATCAACTAGAGTAAAAATAATTATATGCAGCAGAAATAAAATTTAAAAACACGATAAAACAAATTCAGTTCACAAGTAAAAGTACTTGTGAACTTGGGTGTACAAACCCGAAAACTATATTACTTTCTTGTTTTTCGATAAATACAAAAATATTAAGTAATATATGAAAACTAAAGTATCAAAACACATGATACTAAATACTTGTCGCCTAGGTTGAACAAGATCTTCTCCGTTGGTCACGCAACTTCGAATAACTTGTCGATCTTGATCAATGGCTCCAAGTAATCTTCGTGTTCTTCGCTTGCTCTTGCGTCTTGATTTGTGTCGTGCTGTTCTTCAGAATTTCCGTGCGTAAAAGTCGTGTCTCCAAGTTTAGTAATCCCTTGTCTTAAATAGACAATCCTAAAATCCTAAACTTGGTAAATAAGCTTACTAAAATCTAGACACAATCTAGGAAAATAAAGTCCAATAAATAAATTAGGAAACACATTCTAGAGTTCCTAATTACTTTTGCTGCCTGAGAAAGGCAAATAACAAAATAGGAATTATTGCCAAGAATAAATTCCTCAACAATCTCCCCCTTTTGCCTTTTTGGACAAAACACTACGATGCAATAAACCTAAAAATACTAACTCCCCCTTAGTTGGGAAACTCCTCCTAAACAAAACACCCAATGTTGTTAAAAACTCAAACCAACATTGTTCAAAATATCACTTAACAAAACAAAACAAAATAAAGGAACTTATTGACTTCGAACCCTCTTCGAACGACGAGGGGATGTCGAAGTTCCTTCACCCCTATCCTTCCTCTTCTTCCTATGCATTCTCTTTATTCTCCTCAAAGCCTTATTGCGAGAGCGAATTCGCTTCCTTCGCTTTTCACGAGCAAGACTGGCCAAGGCTTCTGCAACAACAGCATCTTCTCCACCAACATCATCTCCAGCAGCATCTTCATCAACAACTTCGTTATCCACGTTAACATCAACATCTTGTCCCCCTTTTTGACCAGAAAGCGAAAGGGCCTTCAAGAGAGAGCTACGAAGAGCCTTCAGCTGGTCATCTGCAAATCAATAGAAGCCACATGGGCACGAAGGACCTGCGCAGAAATGTGGACCATGTTGGGAACGTCCCTCCCAAACATCACTAGCAACATTATCCCGAAAAGGGGCTTGCCACGGCAGATCAATAACTCTAGCACCTGCAGTATGCTGGCCTCTCAAAGCAAACCAATCCGCTTCACCCGTGAGCACATCATCGGGGCGAAGTGTCAAACCTTGGTTCTCCAGCAGACTGAAAATCAAAGAAGGAAAATACAACGAGGCCGCAGACTTCGTGGTGGCAAACTTAGCAATAATATCAAAAACATGTTGGTCAAAACTAAATTTGATTCCTCTCCCAAGCCTATATAAGAACTGGGCCTGAGGCTGCGTAACACATGTTGTGTTCTTGGAGGGAACCCAATTACAAATAGCAAGTTTATGCAGAATAGAAAAAAGAGAAGACAGGCGAGTACTAGGGAGTTTCTCAACCCACGAATGAACCAGACCACCAGACAAAAACGAAACAACCTTATTCATATCATCAACCGTCGAGTCACCCCGGTATGGCTCAGTGCCAAGCAAACTCATCAATCAAAGCAGGAGTGAAAGAAAACACCTTACCACGCACATATACTTTGCCATAATTTACGGACTCCAAATCAACAATAGAAGGCAAAAGATTAGCAAAAAACTCGACAACTATCTCTCGTACAAAAGTTATTTCCATTGAAACGGTGGAATACATACCTTCGTGTTGAAGATAGCTAATCAGATTGTGTTTCTCGAATAGCTCAACCGGGACTTCGGCGCTCGGCGATCATGTGGCGGGTCTGGTAAGTGGCAAATATCTCGGCAGCTTCAGCAGTCAAAGAACTCTTCCGAAAAAGGCACCATATCCTCAAGCTCAGGGGTCTGAGAAGGAGTACCCGAGGAGGACTGAGAGTGAGCACAGGCATCTGAAGAAGTCGGCGTGGGAGCACGAGAAGCAATCAGAACAGAGGCAGCGCTGGAGGACGAAACAAACGGTGAATGATGTGATGTTGGTATAGAGGAACCAACATGGGAAGCAACATTGACCTCCTCAGCAACGTTCTTTTTCTTCTTGTCCTTCTTGCAAGCATTAAGAATATCTCGAAGAGGCACATCAAACGAGGAATCAGGGGAATACTCAAATAAATCAGAATCAAGCTCAGGTTGATCTTTATGAACTGGAGACGGAGGAGGAACATCGGCAGGCGGTTTTGAAG